>JAYKKH010000055.1:0-100000 GCA_036507275.1 Sicyos edulis | reverse complement strand
CGCTTTCCTTTGAATTGTTTTAAGAAAGTCTTGATCACCATTTACTGCTTTTATTTAATTGAAATCATGGTTTTGTTTTAAAAGTGTTTCCTGCAAAGCTTTAAACTTCCGACTCTGAATGATGTTTATATTCTTAATCATGCATGCTAAGTATGGACTTTAGGTTAGAGACCGTTTCTTGGGTCGGGTCCTTACATGGTCCCCCTGCTGGACCGAACTCGCATCTACAATGCTTACTCAACTCAGGTTTAGGCACCCGAAGGTAGTGGACCGTACTACCAACCACAAAGATCTCTTGGCCTCAGCCCTAGCGTGAGACTCGCACGCACTAACACTTACCAACCGTCAACCTGCTGACTTACTCAACCCCCAGTAACACTGGGAAGAGGCTCCAGCTCCTCTCGAACATCCTTTCGCTTGAAGTCCTTCGACTACCACTGAACTAGCCCTCTTGCACGACCTAACAGGTGCAACTGCCATAAACGGATCCAAAGGATAAAGGAGTGTGTTGAACTCCGGACGGGTCATAGAACCATCTGCTATACCCATGCCAAACTCAGGCCTGAACCAGACTTAGTGCCAAAACGGCACACCAACCAATGCACCTCAAGTGCCACAACTACTAAATCCACATCTTACTACAAATGGGGCCAGCAAGGTCACAACCTCAAGTGATAAAAACTATGGCTAGTCATACAAGAGCTCAAACTCAAACAACCATGCCTATGGCATCTCATCTAACTGAAGTCTCACGGCCTACTCTTGCATCTCCACATGATGCTCAACAAAACTCCGCCTGGCTCTCTCAACATGCAGCAGCTAGCTCCGCCCTAGGAGCTCACAAAAAGAATAGTGCTCAACTCTACTGAACAACTGGGAAACCACCAACGGATCAAGTCCGATGGGCACACTGCTCGCTGCACCCTTAACCACAGGGTTCCGACTTACTGGCTGCAAAACAACAACACTTACAAGAGAACAAAGATGTCTAAGCAACCTCCTCGAAGGCTACTAACTCTACAGATACTCTCTGGGCAACCAAACAATCTGCTAAGGTTCAAGATCCACACCTGAACTACCCAGGCTAGTCCACACTGGGACCTGCTCCACAAGCATCAACACGAGCAAAGCCAAAGCTAACTCTTCTCCTGAAGTGGTACTCCAGGGCAAAACACTTCCACCCTCTCTCTAGGGGAAACTAACAACTGGGCCACACCACAAGGGCCTACGGGAGTTTAATCTCTGCCTCTCTCTGGGACGGTGTCCCAGCGGTATCTGAATCTATCTGGATACTTTGACAAGCTGCAAACATACATCTTACACTGCGGGAAGTTGGCATGATGGTGCTCAGGACCCAAACCAACAACGAGTCAGAACCTGCTCGCCTCCGCTCCACAACCCTAAACAAGGCATACACTAGATGAAAGGTATTGTAAATTCTTAACCCTTTTCTAAAAAACAGTAAACTTATGCGTGCACGATGGTACCGTCCAGAGTTTGGTGATCATGGGAAAACGACCTACAACAAAAAGGTCGAGTCTCACAGATCTATGACTCACGAGCTCGATACCAATCAGAAAGACCAGGCCCAAAGGGGCTCTAAATGGGCCTTTACTCCAATGCATGCATTCAAAGTAAAGACAATATACAAATATGATTTCGGATTCCAAGTAAAAATTAAAATATTCAGCATTCAATCAGAAATCAAACAGTTTACTGAAACCTATCCCTGTCTCCAAGCACCTGTTTCAAGACAAATACATTTCCAAAAGTTTACTCTGATTAGAGATTTATTAAAATCATTCAAAACCTTCTCAGGTACAACAATGCTGGAATCCACAAAAACATTGAGAAAACATCCTAGGGCTCCGTGCTGACTACATGCATTCGGGGAAATAAAAAGACAAGAGTCATAATATAAAAGGTAAGAGATGACAAAGATGTTCCCATGATCACACTCCTCCTTCACCATCTGTCTCGCACCTTGGTTACCAGTGGAAAGCCACAAAATAAGGGTGAGTAACGAATTACTCAGTAAGAATCCCCAACCGGGGTACAATACGATATACATGGTCATCTAGCAGAAAGGTATGCAAGCTATGATCAGAAACACAGAACATAGCACATAGCTTAAATCCACTTACAAACCTCGGATGCCAACACAGGGTCTTAGTCCGAAAAAATCCACCACACAATATGCCCTATACGAGAAACAAGTCTCGGCCTCGGCTGTCTCTCTTCGCCGATACGAAAAGGTGCATCGCTCACAATCCCGAGGAGCTCTCCGGTCGGCGCGTAATTAGCGTAAGCGCACACCGCATGCTCTGCGGACTGCGGGGCTTGCCGGTCTAGTGGCAAGTCGCCCGAGATCCAATCACCATGCCTAACTAAATCTCCGATCGGTGTCAGCGACATAGGGGTGTGAGACACGACACGCGTGAACTATGTCGGCTGAACCACCGCACTGAGGTTAAGGAATCGGTCGTGGTAGGCTTACACCAGGAAGCCATCCTTGCCCTAACAGGTGGCAATCAAGGGCTACTGCCAAACACGCTGAGGACGTGCCGGCTGCCGGGGACTAGGCATTGCCAAGTCATCATTCCGATCGTTGGGGCATCGCGCAGACTACCACCCTCACCCTAGATTGCAGGGCCTACCGGTAGGGTTAGCTAAACCCTAACGGGGTCCAGGGACGGAGTATTACCTCGTGCGTCCACGCCATGGATGCAAGATACTTTATGCATCTTGGCCCGATGATGCTATCTACGAACTCTTACCTATCATATCAACGACAAGCAATCCAAAAACAATCCATTACGTGCTCAACAGATACAACGAACCTAGCATGATACTACGAAGCAAGAAAGAATACGGGCATGCCAGAACGGAACAACCTAGCATGGACTAACATGAGAAAACAACATAAGAAATCATGCCAGTCGGGAATTCAGAATAGAGCACCTAACACTATACATGTTGATAATCACAAACAAACATACAAACAACAATCACATATAATATCGCAGGGCCCACACAACTCCGGTAAGAAATCCTTACCTGGCCGGGAGGCAACTACACACAAAATCCTAAGCTGCGATCTGTAACGGCCCAGGTTTTTCTTCCCGGTCTTCCAGGTATGCCCTAGGGGTATTTTGGTAATTTGGTTGGGCCGTCAGGGCCGTTTATGTCTTTTCTAGTTGCTAAAAATATTGGATGAGCTTATGTAGGTTTGTGAGGCTTTGTGGAAGGGTTGAGCAAGGTTTGATGCAAAAGTAAAAATAAAAGGGAATTGTGCTGCAACTGGGGTTTGAACCCGGGTCTCCTAGAAAGCTTGTGGGGATGCGTGCCAGATGAGCTGTGAGAGCTCTTGTTGCTCCTTCCGGGTCATTTTAAGGTTAGCCTTGGATTTTGGAGTTTTGTTGTATTTGGTGAAAAGAGAAAGGAAGCTAGGTTTGCATTTCTTCTCCAACACCTCACTTTGCCGCACAAGCCGCCCTCCCGTACCAAAGAGATCCGCCGACGGCACCAGCAGATCCACCGTCGCCCAACCGGCCGAAAGCAAAGACGCCCAACCCACACCGAACGGCTGTCGCGCGCCCGCCTTGCCGCCACGAGCGCCCTCGACCACGGCTTGCACGGTCCGGCCGAGGATCGCCAGATCGCTCGTCGCCACGCCCAGTCCGTCGCCGCGAATCTGTCGCCGTCGCACCACTTGTCGCCGCGCCAGTCGCAGCCAGGGAAGCCATCGCCCGGATCGCACTGATGAGCCCGCGTCGCGCGCAAGCGGCCGTCCCAGATCGCCTTCGAGCAAAGACGCCCGAACGCGCGTCGGTCGGCCACGCTCGCCGTCGCACACACCAAAGCAATCGCCAGATCCGTCCATCGCCGACGCCCGATTCGCGCAGCCCGCCGTCGCACGATTCGCATAAGGCGCAGCGAATCGCCGTGTCCGCGCGCGCGCTTCGCTCCGAAAGCGCTTCGCCCGCCGCGCCCGAGCGCTCAGACGTGCTGGCCTTCTTCGCCCAGCGCCCGCGCGCCTTCGCCCGTCTGCCGTGCTCGGTTGCGTGTCCAATACCAGCAACCACAAGATACCAAGCGCCCAGCGCCGCCAGCAAATTTCAGCTGCCTGCCAGCCGACTTTCGGCCCGTGTCGTCGTGCGTGTGTGAGTGCCCTTGAGCCGAGCCTCGCTTGTTTTATTATATTTTTAGGGCTATGATTGTGATTTCTATTGTGTTTGTTAGGTTCTCGTTAGCTAGCTCGGGATCGATCGCAGCGTAGGATTTTGTGTGTAGTTGCCTCTCCGGCCAAGGTAAGGATTTCTTACCGGGTTGTGTGGACCTGCGATGTTCTATGTGATTGATGATGTATGTTTGTTTGTGATTATCGCGATGTATAGTTTAGGTGCTCTGTTCAATTCTGATGGCATGACTTCGTATGTTGTTCTTTCATGTTAGTCCATGCTAGGTTGTTCCGTTCTGGCATGCTCATATTCATTCTTGTTCTGTAGTACCATGCTAGGTCTGTTGTATTCTTTCGAGCACGTATTGGATTGTTTGCTGATTGTTAAGGCAGGTTAGAATTCAGGTAGATAGCATCATCCGGGCCCGATGCATAAAGTATCTTGCATCTATGGCAAGGACGTTCGAGACAGTTCTCCGTCCTTGGACCCCGTGAGGGATTAGCTATCCCAACCGGTAGGCCCTGCAATCTTGGGTGAGGGTGGTAGTCTTAGCGATGCCCTAACGGTCGGGATGATGACTAGGCAATGCCTAGTCCCCGACAACCGGCACGTCCTCAGTGTGTTCGGTAGTAGCCCTTGATTGCCACCTGTTAAGGTAAGGACGGCTTCCTGGTGTAAGCCTACCACGACCCGTTCCTTAGCCTCAAAGCGGTGGTACAGTGACATAGTTCACGTGTCCGTGTCTCACACCCTATGTCGGTGACACCGATCCGGAGATTTAGTTAGGCGTGGTATCCGGATATGGGCGACTTGCCACTGGACCCGGCACCCCATAGTGCTGTGGAAGCACGCGGTGCATGCTTACGCTCATCACAACACCGACCGGAGAGCTCCTCGGGATCTTGAGCTAGTGTACCTTTCGTGTATCGACGATGAGCCGTGGCCGAGACTTGTTTCTCGTATACGGCGTATTGTGTGGTGGATTTATTTCCGGACTAAGACCATGAGTTGGCATCCGAGGTCCAAGTGTGGACTTAAGCTATGTGCTTTATTCTGTGTTTATACTCATAGCTTGCGTACAATCTTCTAGATGATCATGTATATCGTATTGTACCGGTTGGGGATTCTTCTTGGGTAATTCGTTACTCACCCTTATTCGTGGTTTTCCACGGGTAATCAAGGCGGGAGACAGGATGGTCAAGGAGGAGGCTGTGATCATGGAATCCTGCTTGTCATCTCGACCATTTTATTTTATCATGACTCTTGACTTTTGTTATTTCCCTGAATGCATGTAGGCGGACACAGAGCCCCGGATGTTTTCTTACGTTTTATGGATTCCAAGATATTTGTACTTGTGGATTGTCTAAATGGTTTAAATAAATCTCTCGATCGAGTATGCTTTTAGAAATGTATGTTTTGGTTGTTGAATGTTTCTGTTTTTACTTGGGATCCGAAATGTATTTTTCATAATGTCTTTTATTTTCACTACATGCATTGGGGTAAAGGCCCATTTAGAGCCCCTTTTTGGGTCGGGTCTTTCTGATTGGTATCGAGCTCGAGTCATAGATTATGTAGACCCGACCTTTTGTTGTAGGTCGTTTTTCCATGATCATCAAGACTCAAACGATCATCAGTGCGCCTAAGTTTACTATTTGTTGTTGAAAAAGGGTTAAGAATTTACAATACACATCATCTTGTGTATGCCTTGTGTAGTGTTGTGGAGCGACAGACGCGAGTTCTCGACTTCGTTGTTGGTTTGGGCTTAGTGAGCCATCATGCAAACTTTCTCATGATGCGGCGGTTTGTTTAGCGACTTGTTGAGGTATCCGGATAGATTCGGATGCCCCGGGACATCGTTCGAGGGGAGGCGAGCTTAGACTCCGTTGGCCATTTGTGGCCCGATTCTTCGCTTTTCCCCTAGTGAGAGGGTGGTGGTGCTTCGTGCGGTCGCCAATATGTTGATCGCACCCCAGGGCGCAGGGCGCTTGGCATGTCCGACCGAGGAGTTGGACCGATCGTGTTGATGTTGAGGCCGTCCAGTGGTTGTTAGGCCCGCATGCCGGTTTGGCCCCGGCAGATTGAGTTGCCTAGAGGAGGGGGTAGAGGCTAGCGGCGCCTCAGAGTGAGACTCCTTGAGCAGAGTGTGCTCCACCATGAGAGATTTGATGGCGTGTCTTTAGCTATCGAGAGCGGAGACCCAGCGCGATTTGTAGCGCGTAGTGAGGAGTCCCGGCACGATTAGCCCAAATGACGAGTTTGTTTCAAAGATTTTTCCCCGGTAGCTCTTGTAGCCCCGGAGGTTCTCTGGAGGGCATGATCAGCAGTTTATTCAGATGAGTTTGTTGGCGTTGATGGAGACGCCTGTGTTGGCAAATGGATGCCCAGTAGAGCTCGATGTTTTAGTAAGTCCTACCGCTTAGCTAGTAGTAAAGTAGTTGGCCGTGTTTGAGTTTAGCATCCGTGTGTGGGATGCCTGTGCTTCAAAGGCCGAGGTGTGCCGCCGTTCTGTCTTTGTTTGGTTCATCGGATGGTGGTGGAAGTCCCTTGTGAGAGGTGGACTAGCAGAGTCTCCACCCGATCGCCCGATTGTTTGGCAAGTTGCCGTGTTAGTGGCTTGAGGCGGATGAAGGGTCATCTTTGCCCCTTGCGAGCCTCTTTGTTGTTTAACAACCCGACTTCCTCGGATGTGGATTTGGTAGTAGTAGCACTTGAGGTGCATTGGTTGGTGTGCCACTTTGGCACTAAGTCCGTTCAGGCTCGAGTTTGGCTTGGGCATAGCGGATGGTTCTATGCCGTTCGGAGTTCAAGCGTACTCCTTTAGCCTTGGATCTGCTTTATGGTAGTTGCACCCGCTTTAGTCGTGCGCAGGGCTAGTTCAGTGGTAGTCGATGGACTACAAGCGAAATGATGCTCGAGAGGAGCCGGAGCCTCTTCCCAGTGTTTCTGGAGGTTGAGTAAGTCAGCAGGTTGCCGGTTGGTAAATGTTGGTGCGCGTGAGTCTCGCGCTAGTGTTAAGGCCAAGAGATTTTCCTTGTGGTTGGTAGTGCGGTCAACTACCTTCGAGTGCCTAAATCTGAGGAGAGTTGAGCATTGTAGATGCGAGTTTGGTCCAGCTGAGGGACCATGAGTTGGATGCTTATCAGATGAGCTGGATGCCTATGAGGCGAGTTGGATGCTTTTGAGGCGAGATGAGCTGATGCCTTGCGAGAGGTTTTGGATGCCTTGGGGGTAAGCACCCTTGGTAGAGGCTTGGTACAAAGTAAGTTTGGTTTGGCATGATTATGCTTTGGTAGAGCAAGGTTGCCTCAGCTTCGAGTATCGTGTGGAGATGGAACTTTTGGTGTTCCTTGGATTGTTTGTATCATTGCCAGAGTTATCGTTGCTTTGTGGAAAAGCGCTTGTTAGTCTTGGATCTCTAAAGGAAGGTTGGGAGTTGTGCACACAAGTGTGTTTTGTGTGGTTCGTTCGCGTGGCGAGAGTTTCAGATCCATGTAGGGTTTGCTTTGGAGATCTCGTGCTCAGTTCCTTGAGAAGTTGGACTCCAGGTGGTTGTTGTAAGGCTTGGGTTGAGGTGGTAAGGATACCGTGCTCGTGGTATCAAGTTGTTGCTTAGGCAAGATTTGTTAAGTTGGGCCTAAGCTTGGTTGGCGGATCTTCTTGTTGATCGTTGGTTGGAGTTCATTGGAAACCGAACAAGAGCTGATAGCTAAGCCGCGTGGTTTCGATCGACATGGCTAAGAGAGTTGTTCGAATCCTTCCTTGGGTAGAAGTTATGTTGTGGCCGATGCTTTGAGTAGGAGGATGACGCGTGCAGTAGCGTTTCGGGTCCTCTAGGTTCCCAAGGAGTTGGAGTTGGCCGACATGGTTGGGATGCCGAAATTGGAGTTGTTTGTTCAGCGGTTATCTCATTAGATCGTATGCCTAAGCGGTGTGTGTGTGTCGAGGGTTGCCAAGAACCCTAGGTTGTGGAGAGCCTCTCCAGAGCTCACCGAGCCCAGCTAGTGAGTTTCAGCTTGGCTAGCCTGGAGGCGTGTAGTTTGTAGCCTCGGTGGAGTTGCTAGCGATCTTGGTAGACTAGCAAGCTAGTGTTTATTTGGAGTAAAGTCCGGAGTGGTTTCGGTGTGGTGGCAAGTTGATGCTTGGTGTTGACCAAGGTGTGGATTGGAGTTGCTAGAGTTTAGTTTTGCTCGTGGGGCGAGTGGTTTGTGCCATGTTGGTTGTTTTCCCGTTTCGAGGATGTTGAGTCGCCCGCTTGGCATTTGGAGGTTCATCGAGATGGACCCTTGTTGTGCCCCGTGAGATTAGATGTTGTTGCTCGGTGGAGCAAGACAGGTGAGCGTATATGGAGTTCTCTGTCCGTTGGTTGTCCGCTTGTATGAGCCGTTTCCTTCGGGAGTTGTCGAGTTACTCCTTGGTCTTGGAGTTAATGGTGGAAGCGCTAGCTTGAAGGAAAAGTTTGTTGGTCGCTTGGAAGTAGTCGTTTGTCCATTAAGCGGATTCTTAGATGGTGTTCTAGAGGCTCAGATAAAGGTTGTTCTGCCTCTTATGAGTGTTTGGCCTAGTTGGTTAAGATTTTTGTGTGTTGGCATGGAAGATGTTGCACCTTTGTAGTGGAAGAACTCCTTTGTATCGGGCTTGTGGGTTGAGGTTGCACCATTGTGGATGGATTAGGGTCTTGACATTTTGAGGGATCTTTCTTTGGTTAGTGTGGTTTGTGCTCTGCCCGACCATTATTGGTAATCCGTTTCCCGGTAGTTGGTGTTGACCGAGTAGTGGAGTTCCGTTTATGAAGTTTCGGTGGGAAGGTGCAATAAGCCTAAGCTAGAGGGTTAAGCTGTATGTGTTATCGTTTGGACTTGTGAGATGTGCTTCATATTTGAGGCAAGCTTCGTTCCGTTGCTTGCATGGAGGTAGGCTTGGTGGAGGGAGCCCATTTAGGGCTTCTAGTTGTTGGCGGTGACTTGTCCACCAGTGATTTGAGCCAAGCTAGAGTTGAGTGGATTGGCATAGCTATGTAGTTTGTAGTGGTTTGGGCTTCCGAGATCGTAGCACTCAAGTTGTTGGTTTGAAGGAGTTCGTGTGGAAGTGGCGCTTGTCGAGGTTGTTGTGTGAGTTCGGATTTTTGGTGACTGGTTTCGTAGCTAGAACGCGCACCTCGCCAGTGGAGATGTCATTCTGTGGAGTAGTGGCATGTCGGCCAGGTGCCGAGTTGTTGGCTCCAGAGTGTGGCAACAAAGATTTTTCTAGGTAGTGCGTGATGAACCGTGGTTCGAGAGCGTTGTTAAGAGGCTTATGAGCCGGGTGCGATTTACAGTAGTGTTTTCACCCTCTCGACCGATGGTCTTTTGGGAGGAGTGATCCGGAACCTTTGGAGCTTGTTGCGAGTTGGTGTTTCCGTGATTGGGCAAATGGAAGACTAGAGTGGTTTTATGAGGTTGCCTTTGGTTGCGCTTCTCGGTGATCGATTCTTGTAGTTCCATTGAGGCTTTGCAAGGTAAGTATTGCGAGCTTCCAGTGTTGCAGGAAAAGGTTGGTGGCCATCAATTTTGTTTTGGGTCCCGAGTTGCTGCATTTGACCGAGGTGATGTGCGGGAGTTTAGAGCTAGTGTTGTTAGCTCTCGAGCGAGCAGAAAAGTTACGCCCGATGTTCGACGTCGAGTTTTAGAGTTTGAGGTTCGGCAATGCGTAGTTTTAAAGTTGTGCCGTTGTGAGTTGTGTTGAGGTTTGGTAAGCGGGAGAAGTGGAGCCTCGTGTTGTTGGGCCATTTGAGATTCTCGAAAGGATTGGCGAGTTGCATATTGGCTAGCTCTTTCTGTCATTGTCACCGTGTGCGGTGTTCTCATGTATCGGTGTGAGGCAGTATGTGTCGGACCCATCGCTCATTGTGGACTTTGGGCCCTCGCACTGAATGAGGATTTGAGCTTCGAGAAGAAGTCAGTGGGGATCCTTGCATTCGAGACTAAGACATTACGTAATCGCGAGATTCGGTTGGTAAAAGTTCAGTGGAGGAGTCAGAGTTCCGAGGAAGCCACTTGGGAGCGGGAAGACGAGGTGAGATTGCATTATCCTGAGCTGTTCCAATCTTAAGGACTTTCGAGGACGAAAGTCATAAAAAGGAGGGAATATTGTAATGGCCCAGGTTTTTCTTCCCGGTCTTCCAGGAATGCCCTAGGGGTATTTTGGTAATTTGGTCGGGCCGTCAGGGCCGTTTATGTCTTTTCTAGTTGCTAAAAATATTGGATGAGCTTATGTAGGTTTGTGAGGCTTTGTGGAAGGGTTGAGCAAGGTTTGATGCAAAAGTAAAAATAAAAGGGAATTGTGCTGCAGCTGGGGTTTGAACCCGGGTCTCCTAGAAAGCTTGTAGGGATGCGTGCCAGATGAGCTAGTGAGAGCTCTTGTTGCTCCTTCCGGGTCATTTTATGGTTAGCCTTGGATTTTGGAGTTTTGTTGTATTTGGTGAAAAGAGAAAGGAAGCTAGGTTTGCATTTCTTCTCCAACACCTCACTTTGCCGCACAAGCCGCCTCCCAACCAGCCAGATCCGCCCGCACCAGCAGATCCACCGCCGCCCAACCGGCCGAAAGCAAAGACGCCCAACCCGCACTGAACGGCTCATCACATACCGCCTTGCCGCCACAGACGCCGCTCGACCAAGCCACCGTTGCACGAGATCCGGCCGAGATCGCCAGATCGCTCTGTCGCCGCCCCAGTCCGTCGCCCGAGATCCGCCGCCGTCGCACCAACCTTGTCGCCGCGCCAGTCGCGGCCGAGGGAAGCCATCGCCCGGATCGCACCAGCGAGCCCGCTGCGCGCCGGGCTTGCCGTCCAGATCTGCCGAGCAAAGACGCCCGAGCAACGTCGGTCGCCCATCGCCGTCGCACACCAAGAAATTTCGCCAGATCCGTCCATCGCGACGCCCGGTTCTCGCGCGAGCCGCCGTCGCACGGGCCGCGCAAAGCAGCAGCGAGATCGCCCGTGTCCGCGCGCCCGCTCGAAAGCCGCTCGCGCCGCACGCCCGAGCGCTTCGCTCGTGCTCGGCCGCTTCGCCCAGCGCCAGCGCGCGCCGCCGCCGTCTGCGTGCTCCAGCGCGTGTCGCATACAAGACAACAAGCCCTTGCCGCGCCGCTGCGCCACCAACTTTCCCGCCAAGACACTCGGCCCGTGTCGTCGTCGTGCCGTGTGAGTGCCCTTGAGCCGAGCTCGCTTGTTTTATTATATTTTTAGGCTATGATTGTGATTTCTATTGTGTTTGTTAGGTTCTCGTTAGCTAGCTCGGGATCGATCGCAGCGTAGGATTTTGTGTGTAGTTGCCTCCCGCCAAGGTAAGGATTTCTTCACCGGGGTTGTGGGACCTGCGATGTTCTATGTGATTGATGATGTATGTTTGTTTGTGATTATCGCATGTATGTATAGTTTAGGTGCTCTGTTCGAATTCTGGATCGCATGACTTCGTATGTTGTTCTTTCATGTTAGTCCATGCTAGGTTGTTCCGCTCGGCATGCTCATATTCATTCTTGTTCTGTAGTACCATGCTAGGTCATTTGTATTCTTTCGAGCACGTATTGGATTGTTTCTTGATTGTTAAGGCGGGTTAGAATTCGTGTGATAGCATCATCCGGGCCGATGCATAAAGTATCTTGCATCTATGGCAAGGACGTTCGAGACAGTTCTCGTCCTTGGACCCCGTGAGGGATTAGCTATCCCAACCGGTAGGCCCCGCAATCTTGGGTGAGGGTGGTAGTCTTAGCGATGCCCTAAAGGTCGGGATGATGACTAGGCAATGCCTAGTCCCCGAACAACCAAGCACGTCCTCGGTGTGTTCGGTAGTAGCCCTTGATTGCCACTGTTAAGGTAAGGACGGCTTCTGGTGTAAGCCTACCACGACCCGTTCCTTAGCCTCAGTGCGGTGGTAGTGCGGTGACATAGTTCACGTGTCAGTCTCACACCCTATGTCGGTGACACCGATCCGAGAGATTTAGTTAGGCGTGGTATCCGGATATGGGCGACTTGCCACTGACCCGACACCCCCATAGTGCTGTGGAAGCACGCGGTGCATGCTTACGCTCATCATCTGCGCCGGCCGGAGAGCTCCTCGGGATCTTGAGCTAGTGTACCTTTAGTATCGACGATGAGACAGTGAGGCCGAGACTTGTTTCTCGTATAGGGGCGTATTGTGTGGTGGATTTATTTCCGGACTAAGACCACGAGTTGGCATCCGAGGTCCAAGTGTGGACTTAAGCTATGTGCTCTATTCTGTGTTTATACTCATAGCTTGCGTACAATCTTCTAGATGATCATGTATATCGTATTGTACCCGGTTGGGGATTCTTCTTCGGTAATTCGTTACTCACCCTTATTCTCGTGGTTTTCCACGGGTAATCAAGCGGGAGACAGGGATGGTCAAGGAGGAGGAGCGTGATCATGGAATCCTGCTTTGTCATCTCGACCATTTTATTTTATCATGACTCTTGACTTTTGTTATTTCCCCCCGAATGCATGTAGGCGGACACAGAGCCCGGGATGTTTTCTTACGTTTTATGGATTCCAGCATATTTGTACTTGTGGATTGTCTAAATGGTTTAAATAAATCTCTGATCAGAGTATGCTTTTAGAAATGTATGTTTTGGTTGTTGAATGTTTATGTTTTTACTTGGGATCCGAAATGTATTTTTCATAATGTCTTTTATTTTCACTACATGCATTGGGGTAAAGGCCCATTTAGAGCCCCTTTTTGGGTCGGGTCTTTACACGATCGAACCCGAGCTAGCTACCCAGAACCTAACAAAAACAATGATAATCACAATCCATATGCCTAAATATAATAAAATAAACAAGGCTCGGCGTGGGAGCAACTCACGCGGCGCGGCTGACGCGCGAACGGGCAGTGTAAAGACCCGACCCAAAAGGGCTCTGAATAGGCCTTTACCCCAATGCATGCATTCAAAGGAAAGGACAATATGCAAATAAGTTTTCAGATTCCCAATTAAAACAAAACAATCAAGGTTCAATCAGAAATCAATATAGTTTGCTGAAACCTGTTTCAAGGCAAATACATTTCCAAAACGTACACTCTGATCAGAGATTTATTAAAACATTTGAAACAACCTCAAATTCAATAAAGCGGAATCCACAAAATCATTCGAAAAACATCCTAGGGCTCAGTGTGCTGCCACATGCATTCGGGGAAAATGAAAGACAAGAGTCATAGAAATAAAAAGTCGGAGACGACAAAGACGTTCCCATGATCATAGCTCCTCCTTCACCATCCCGCCTCGCGCCATGGTTACCCGAAAGATAAGTAAGGGTGAGTAACGAATTACTCAAGAAGAATCCCCGACCGGGTACAATACGATGCACATGGTCATCTAGATGAGTGTATGCAAGCTATGAACATAAACACATAATAGAGCACATAGCTTAAGTCCACACTTGGACCTCGGATGCCAACTCGTGGTCTTAGTCCGGAATAATCCACACCACACAATACGCCCTATACGAGAACCAAGTCTCGGCCTCACGGCTGTCATCTGCCGATCACGAAAGGTGCACTAGCTCAAGATCCCGAGGAGCTCTCCGGTCGGCGCCAGTAATGAGCGTAAGCATGCACCGCGTGCTCTGCGGACTATGGGGTGCCGGTCTAGTGGCAAGCCGCCCATGTCCAGTCACCACGCCTAACTAAATCTCTGGATCGGTGTCACCGACATAGGGTGTGAGACACTGACACGCGTGAACTATGTCACCTGAACCACCGCACTGAGGCTAAGGAACCGGTCCGTGGTAGGCTTACACCAGTAGCGGTCCTTGCCTAACAGTGGCAATCAAGGGCTACGGCCGAACACGCCGAGGACGTGCCGATTGTCGGGGACGAGGCAATGCCAAGTCATCATCCCGACCGTTGGGGCATTTAACGATCCGCCACCCTCACCCAAGATTGCGGGGCCTACCGGTCGGGTTAGCTAAACCTAACGGGGTCCAGGACGGAGAACTGTCTCGACGCCCCCGCCATGGATGCAAGATACTTTATGCATCGAGGCCCGGATGATGCTACCTACCTACACTTTAACCTATCATATCAATAACATACAATCCAATACAATCCAAAACGTGCTCAATGGATACAACGAACCTAGCATGGTACTACGAAGCAAGAATGATATGAGCATGCTAGAACGGAACAACCTAGCATGGGCTAACATGAGAGAACAACATACGAAGTCATGCTAGTCGAGAATTGAACAGAGCACCTAAACTATACATGCCGATAATCACAAACAAACATACAAACAACAATCACATAGAACATCGCAGGTCCACACAACTCCTGTAAGAAATCCTTACAGTAGCGGGAGGCAACTACACACAAAATCCTAAGCTGCGATCGAACCCGAGCTAGCTACCGAGAACCTAACAAAAACAATGATAATCACACTCTAAAAGGCTTAAATATAATAAAATAAATAGGGCTCGGCTCGGAGCAACTCACGCGATGCGGTGACACGCGAGACGGGCAGCGGCACGGTGGCCGGCTGCTTTGGCGCGGATGGGCGCTGATGGCGGCGGCAAATGGGCGCACACTGGCGCTGATGGGCGGCAAATGGGCGCACATCGGGCGCTGCCAGCGCAGACGACAGCGCGGCGCGCGGATGGCGCGCTAAGCGCGAGCTGCGCTGACGGCACGCGACGCGCGCGCGCAGACGCGCAGACGCAGAGGGGCGCGCGAGGCGCGAGACGCGACGCGGGCGCTTCGAGGCTGCGATGCGGCGCGAAGCTTCGGCTGGCGATGGCGGCGCTGGCGCGCGCGCGCGCGAACGGTGCGATCGACGGCCGCGGCGCGCGACGCGACGCGCGCGGATCGGTGCGCGACGCCTCTGGCTGGCGGCTGCGACGGCACAGGCGCTGGGCTGCGCGCTGCTTTGGCGCTGGCGTCTGGCGCGCTTCTTCTGGGCGCTGGGCCTTTGGTGCGATCTGGGCTGGCCGCTGCTCGACCGGCCGCTTTGCTCTGGGTCGCTTAGGTGGCTTTAACGGCGCTCGGGGCCGCAAGGGAAGAAAATCACGGCAAGGGGCTTGGGAGAGAAGAGGGTTAGGCGGCCATGGAGTTTTGGGGAAGAAAACACAAAACCTAATTTCTTTTCATTTAACCAAATGCACAAAACTCCAAAGATCCAAGGGTAACTAAGATATGACGCGAAAGAGTAACAAGAGCTCTCCATAGCTCAACTGCACGCATCCTCACAGCTTTTCTCGAGACCGGGTTCGAATCCCAGCTGCAACACAAATTCCTTTATTTTTACTTTTGCATCTACCCATGCTCAAACCAAACCACAAAGCCTCAACAACCTTCATAAATCCATCCAATAATTTTAGCAATCGAAAAAGATATAAACGCCCCCCACGGCCCGACCAAATTACCAAAAAATACCCCAGGGGCATACCTCGAAGACCGGGATGAAAACTCGGGCCGTTATAATATTCCTCCTTTTTATGACTTTCGTCCTCGAAAGTCCTTAAGATCAAAACAAAGACAGATATCGCAATCTCATCCCGCCTTCCCGCTCACAAGCGGCCTCCTCTCAACTCGACTCCTCCACCGAACTTTCACCAAACGGATCCCACGATTATGCAACGCCTACGCCTCAAAGACCAGAATACTCACAGGCTTCCCTTGAAGCTCAAACCTCAATCACCGCAAAGCTCAAAGTCCACAATGAACAATGGGTCCGGCACATGCCGCCCCAACATCGATACATAAAAACACCGTGCACAAATGTCAACAAACAAACTCAACCCTACAACAAATCAAGCAAACAACCGAACCTTCCAGATTCCAAACTAAACGGCCTACTCTTACTTCACAAAAGACCAACAAACCTCAAACCTTGACTACAAATTTCTTTAACGAGATACAAACGAACCACCAATCAAGCGATCGATCCAAAAAGACAAACTTCTCCAACTAGAACACGACCACAACACTTAAGCAACCATCTTAAGGAGAAAATCGCCAGCAAGGAACATCCAACATTCCTCTCAAGGAAAACTCGGGAAGCAAGGACTAAAACCATCACGCAGCCTATCTGCGACACAACACCTTGAGGAAAACAAATCAACAACTTACCAACTAATGCCACGGCACCTCGTGCCAACTCAATCAAACGCGGCTCTACTAATGCCAACCGGGACTCACAACAACTAGGAACAAAGCCCGAGAAGGGCTTGCTCAGTGAACTCAACCCAAACTTATAACGAGCAACGCTGCGCCTCCAAGCTACTACTCAACTCTTAAAATTCAACCGGCTACTCAAAGGACTTCCCTTTAAGCCTAAGCCTAACTCATCTTCCAACCGTAAGCTCCACTCCCAAAACCTCACAAGGAAAACGGATAACGACAACCTCAAAGCTTACGGATCACGGGCCACACGAATCCGCAAGACTACCTCGCAAGCTATCACTCGAGGTCGGCATCCAAGGAGCAACTCAACCACCACAGAGGCTAGAGGAAAACGAAATCTTCAATCCCCAAAGAACCAACAACTTGCCGAACAACTCAACTCTTACTGGGTGGCCTCCGCCTTCTATGGAACAAACAACTCTTGCTTGCTAACAACACAAAGCGAGGACCCTCTCATTGGGCTGACCATTGCGCTACTCGATCGACTACACAACTCAGAGCTAAGCCGACTCACGCCAAACGGAAACGACTTCCCAAAAGCAAACTCTGTAAGGGCAAATGAACTCCACACACGCCGACTTGCTCAAACCCAAGGCAACAAAGAACCAACTCTCTTGGAAGCAACACCCAAGAGAAAACTCAACCAATCGGACCACCAAACCAGAACAAACAAAGAGACTTGCTCAATCACGAGGGAGGGGTCAACTCCCAAAACTTACCGACTAGGAACAAGACCTTAGGGCAACGCCCTCGCCTAGAACCGAACTAGCTCTCAAAACAACAAACGAACCAAATCTTGGCCAAACACTCACAAGAGGCGTAACAACCTTTACTGCAAATTCTAGAACACCATCCAAGAATCCGCTTAATCGACAAACGACTACTTCCAAGCAAAACAACAAACTTTTCCTTCAAGCTAGCGCTTCCCCATTAACTCCAAGACCAAGGGAGTAACTCCGACAACTCCCCAAGGAAACGGCTCTTACAAGCGGACAACCAACGGACAGAGAACTCCACATACGCTCCACTGCCTTGCTCCACCAGAGCAACAACATCTAATCTCACGAGGCGCAACAAGGGTCCATCTCGGTCAACCTCCAAATGCCAAACGGGCAACTCAACATCCCGAAACATGAAAAACAACCAACATGGTACAAACCACTCGCCCCCCACGAGCAAAACTAAACTCTAACAACTCCATTCCACACCTTGGTCAACACCAAGCATCAACTTGCCACCACACCAAACCACTCCGGACTTTACTCCAAACAAACACTAGCTTGCTAGTCTACCAAGATCGCTAGCAACTCCACCGAGGCTACAAACTACACGCCTCCAGCTAGCCAACTCAAACTCACTAGCTGGGCTCGACCGAGCTCTGGAGAGGCTCTCCACAACCTAGGGTTCTTCGGCAACCCTCGACACACACACCGCCGACATACGATCTAATGCATAACCGCTCAACAAACAACTCCAATTTCCAAGATCCCAACCATGCCGGCCAACTCCAACTCCTTGGGAACCTAGAGGACTCAAACGCTGCTACGACGCGTCATCCTCCTACTCAAAACATCGGCCACAACATAACTTCTACCCAAGGAAGGATCCGAACAACTCTCTTAGCCATGACGATCGTAAACCACGCGGCTTAGCTACCACCGCTCTTGTTCGGTTTCCAAATCAACTCCAACCAACGATCAACAAGAAGATCCACCAACCAAGCTTAGGCCTAACTTAACAAATCTTGCCTAAGCAACAACTTGACTACGAGCATGGTATCCTTACAACCTCAACTAAAGCCTTACAACATCCACCGAGTCCAACTTCTCCAGAACCGAGCACCAGATCTCAATGCAATCCCTACATGGTTCCGGAACTCTCGCCACTGGAACGAACTACACAAACACACTTGTGTGCACAACTCTCAACCTTCCTTTAGAGATCCAAGACTAACAAGGTGCTTTCAAAAGGCAACACTAACTCTCGGCAGGATACAATCAACCAAAGGAACACCAAAAGTTCCATCTCCACACGATACTCGAAGCGGTGGCAACCTTGCTCTACTAAAACATAACGATGCCAAACCAAACTTACTTTATACCAAGACTCTACCAAGTGCGCTTACACATAAGGCGTCCTACTCATCTCATAGGCATCCAACTCATCTCACGGGCATCCAACTCATGGTTCCCCTCAGATCTCTGGACCAAACTCGCATCTACAATGCTCACTCAACTCGTGTTTAGGCACCGAAGGTAGTGGACCGCACTACCAACCACAAAGATCTCTTGGCCTTAGCACTAGCGTGAGACTCACACGCACTAACACTTACCAACCGCCAACCTCCGCTGACTTACTCGACCCCCAAGAACACTCGGGAAGAGGCTCCAGCCTCCACTCGAACATCCTTTCACTTGTGGTCCTTCAACTACCACCGAACTAGCCCTCTTGCACGACCTAAACAAGTGCATTTTCCATAAATGGATCCAATGGCTAAAGAAGTGTGCTTGAACTCCGAACGGCATAGAACCATCTCGCTATGCCAAGCCAAACTCAAGCTCTCGAACTGCACTTAGTGCCAAAGTGGCACACCAACCAACGCACCTCAAGTGCTACTACTACCAAATCCACACTGAGGAAGTCAATCATTAAACAACAAAGAGCTCGCAAGGGGGCAAAGATGACCCTTCATCCGCCTCAAGCCACTAACACGGCAACTTGCCAAACAATCGGGCGATCGGTGGAGACTCGCTAGTCCACCTCTCACAAGGGACTTCCACCACCATCCGATGAACCAAACAAAGACAGAACGGCACACCTCGGCCTCTCGAATGCAGGGCATCCCACACACGGATGCTAAACTCAAACTCTGCCAACTACTTTACTACTAGCGGAGGACTTACTAAAACATCGAGCTCTCTGAGGCATCCATTTGCCAACCTCAGGCGTCTCCATCAACGCCAACAAACTCATCCGAATAAACTCGCTGATCATGCCCTCCCGGAACCTCCGGGCTACAAGAGCTACTGGGGAAAATGCTCAAACAAACTCACACCGGGCTATCTGTGTGCCGGGACTCTCACTACGCGCTACAAATCGCTACTGGTCTCCGCTCTCGATAGCTAAAGACTCGCCATCAAATCTCTCATGGTCGGAGCACACTCGCTCAAGGAGTCTCACTGAGGCGCCGCTAGCCTCTACCCCCTCCTCTAGGCAACTCAATCGCCGGGCCAAATCTGCATGCGGGCCTAACAACCTCGACGCGCGGCCTCAACATCAACACGATCGTCCCAACTCCTCGGTCGGACATGCCAAGCGCCGCTCCTCTGGGTGCGATCAACATATCGGGCGATCCGCACGAAGCACCACCACCTCTCACTAGGGAAAAGCGAAATCGGGCCACAAATGGCCAACGGAGTCTAAGCTCGCTTCCTCCGAACGATGTTCCAGGGCATCCGAATCTATCTCGATACCTCAACAAGCCGCCAAACAAATCGCTCGCGATCATGAAAGTTGGCATGATGGCTCACTAAGCCCAAACCAACAACGAGTCGTAACTCGCTCGCGTCTCCGCTCCACAACACTACACAAGGCATACACTAGATGAAAGGTATTGTAAATTCTTAACCCTTTTCTAAAACAGAAAACTTAGGCGCACTGATGACCGCCGGAGTGCCGGTGATCATGGGAAAGACGACCTACAACAAAAGGTCACTCTACAAAGTCTATGACTCTAAGCTCGATACCAATCAGAAAGACCCGACCCAAAAGGGGCTCTAAATAGGCCTTTACCCCAATGCATGCATTCAAAGGAAAGGATAATATGCAAATAAGTTTTCATTCCCAATTAAAACAAAACAATCAAGGTTCAATCAGAAATCAATATAGTTTGTCAAAAACTCGTTTCAAGGCAAGGCAAATACATTTCCAAAACGTACACTGGATCGAGAGATTTATTAAAACATTTGAAACAACCTCAAATTCAATAAAGCGGAATCCACAAAATCATTCGTAAAACATCCTAGGGCTCGTGTCTTGCCACATGCATTCAGGGAAAATGAAAGACAAGAGTCATAGAAATAAAAAGTCGAGACGACAAAGACGCTCCCATGATCATAGCTCCTCCTTCACCATCCCGCCTCGCGCCATGGTTACCCGAAAGATAAGTAAGGGTGAGTAACGAATTACTCAAGAAGAATCCCCGACCGGGGTACAATACGATGCACATGGTCATCTAGATGAGTGTATGCAAGCTATGAACATAAACACATAATAGAGCACATAGCTTAAGTCCACACTTGGACCTCGGATGCCAACTCGTGGTCTTAGTCCGGAATAATCCACACCACACAATACGCCCTATACGAGAACCAAGTCTCGGCCTCACCGCTTCATCGCCGATACACGAAGGTGCACTAGCTCAAGATCCCGAGGAGCTCTCCTGGCACGGCGTCAGAATGAGCGTAGCATGCACCGCGTGCTCGCGCAGACTATGGGGGTGCCGGTCTAGTGGCAAGCCGCCCATGTCCAATCACCACGCCTAACTAAATCTCTCGGATCGGTGTCACCGACATAGGGTGTGAGACTGACACGTGAACTATGTCACCAACCACCGCACCGAGGCTAAGGAACCGGCCGTGGTAGGCTTACACCGTGTAGCGGTCCTTGCCCTAACAGTGGCAATCAAGGGCTACGGCCGAACACGCCGAGGACGCGCCGATCGACCGCCGGGACGAGGCAATGCCAAGTCATCATCCCGACCGCTGGGGCATTTAACACCGCCACCCTCACCCAAGATTGCGGGGGCCTCACCGGCCGGGTTAGCTAAACCCTAACGGGGTCCAGTGGACGAGAACTGCCTCGACGCCCCGCCATGGATGCAAGATACTTTATGCATCGTGCCCGGATGATGCTACCTACCTACACTTTAACCTATCATATCAATAACATACAATCCAATACAATCCAATCCAAAACGTGCTCAACAGATACAACGAACCTAGCATGGTACTACGAAGCAAGAACAGATATGAGCATGCTAGAACGGAACAACCTAGCATGGGCTAACATGAGAGAACAACATACGGTCATGCTAGTCGAATTCGTAATGCAGAGCACCTAAACTATACATGCTTGATAATCACAAACAAACATACAAACAACAATCACATAGAACATCGCAGGTCCACACAACTCCTGGTAAGAAATCCTTACCGCCGGGAGGCAACTACACACAAAATCCTAAGCCGCGATCGAACCCGAGCTAGCTACCGAGAACCTAACAAAACAATGATAATCACACTCTAAAGGCTTAAATATAATAAAATAAATAGGGCTCGGCCGGAGCAACTCACGCGATGCGCACCGACACGCTGACGGGCAGCAAAGACGGCAAGCTGGCTGGCGCGGATGGGCGCTGATGGCGGCAAATGGGCGACACTGGGCGCTGATGGCGGCAAATGGGCGACACTGGCGCTGCGCGCGCGCGACGGACAGCGCTGGGCGCGATGGCGCGCTTAGGCGCGACGCGCGCGGACGGTGCGCGACGGGACACGCACGCGCAGACGCAGAGGGGCGCGCGCGCGCGACGCGACGACGGCGCTGCGGCCGCGATGCGGACGCGAGCTCGGGCCGGCGATGGCGAGGCGCTGGCGCGCGCGGCGAACGGTGCGATGCGGCGGCTGCGCGCGACGCGACGGACGCTGGGATCGCCGCGCCGCGACGGCTGGCGCGGCCGCGACGGCTGGGCGCCTGGCGCGCTGGGCGCTGGCGCTCTGGCGCTGGGCTCTGGGCGCTGTGCGATTCGGGTTGGCCGCTGACCGGCCGCTTTACTGGTCGCTGGTCGGGCGGAACGGCGCCGGCCGTAAGGGAAGAAAATCACGGCAAGGGGCTTGGGAGAGAAGAGGGTTGGGCGCCATGGAGTTTTGGGGAAGAAAACACAAAACCTAATTTCTTTTCATTTAACCAAATGCACAAAACTCCAAAGATCCAAGGGTAACTAAGATATGACGCGAAAGAGTAACAAGAGCTCTCCATAGCTCAACTGCACGCTCCCTCACAAAGCTTTCCTGAGACCCGGTTCAATCCCAACCGCAACACAAATTTCCTATATTTTTACTTTTGCATCTATCCATGCTCAAACCAATCCACAAAGCCTCAAAACCTTACATAATACCATCCAATAATTTTAGCAAATCGAAAGATATAAACGGCCCCCGACGGCCCACTTAAATTACTAAAATACCCCTGTGGCATACTCAAGACCGGATGAAAACTCGGGCTGCTATAATATTCCTCCTTTTTATGACTTTCGCCCTCGAAAGTCCTTAAGATCAAAATAAAGACAGATACCGCAATCTCATCCTGCCTTTCCCGCCACAAGCGCCTCCTCTCAACTCGACTCTCCACCGAACTTTCACCAAACGGATCCCACGATTATGCAACGCCTCACGCCTCAAAGACTGTACACACTCACAGCTTCCCTTGAAGCTCAAACCTCAATCACCGCAAAGGCTCAAAGTCCACAATGAACAATGGGTCCGGCATATGTGCCCCCAACATCGATACGTAAAAACACCGTGGCACACCACAACAAACAAACTCAACCCTACAACAAATCAAGCAAAACAATCAACCTTCCAGATTCCAAAACTAAACGGCCTACTTTTACTTCACAAAAGACCAACAAACCTCAAACCTTGACTACACTTTTTAACGAGATACAAACGAACCACCAATCAAGCGATCGATCCAAAAAGACAAACTTCTCCAACCGTAACACGACACACACAACACTTAAGCAACCATCTTAAGGAGAAAATCGCTGTGCAAGGAACATCCAACATTCCTCTCAAGGAAAACTCTGAAGCAAGGACTAAAACCATCACGCAGCCTATCTCGCGACACAACACCTTGAGGAAAACAAACCAACAAATTTACCAACTAATGCCACGCACCTCTCGTACAACTCAATCAAACGCGCTTCTACTAACGCCAACCGAACTCACAACAACTAGGAACAAAGCCCGAGAAGGGCTTGCTCACAGCAGAACTCAACCTAAACTTATAACGAGCAACGCCGCCTCCAAGCTACTACTCAACTCTTAAAATCCAACCGCTACTCAAAGGACTTCCCTTTAAGCCTAAGCCTAACTCATCTTCCAAACTAAGCTCCACTCCCAAAACCTCACAAGGAAAACGGATAACGATAACCTCAAAGCTTACTGATCCCGGGCCACACGAATCCGCAAGACTACCTCGCAAGCTATCACTCGAGGTCGGCATCCAAAGAGCAACTCAACCACCACAGAGGCTAGAGGGAAAGGAAATCTTCAATCCCCAAAAGAACCAACAACTTGCCGTAACAACTCAACTCTTACGGCCGCCTCCGCTCTTATGAACAAACAACTCTTGTTTGCTAACAACACAAAGCAGTGGACCCTCTCACAATGATCGCGCTTACTCGATCGACTACACAACTCAGAGCTGTCGACTCGCCAAACGGAAACGACTTCCCAAAGAAGCAAACCCGTATGGGCAAATGACTCCACACACGCCGCCGACTTGCTCAAACCCAAGGCAACAAGAACCAACTCTCTTGGAAGCAACACCCAAGAGAAAACTCAACCAATCTGGACCACCAAATCAAAACAAACAAAGACTTGCTCAATCACGAGGGAGGGGTCAACTCCCAAAACTTATCGACTAGGAACAAGACCTTAGGGCAACGCTCCACCTAGAACCGAACTAGCTCTCAAAACAACAAACGAACCAAATCTTGGCCAAACACTCACAAGAGGCAGAATAACCTTTATCGCAAATTTCTAGAACACCATCCAAGAATCCGCTTAATCGACAAACGACTACTTCCAAGCAAACAACAAACTTTTCCTTCAAGCTAGCGCCCACCATTAACTCCAAGACCAAGGGAGTAACCCGACAACTCCCCAAGGAAACGGCTCTCAAGCGCATAACCAACTGACAGAGAACTCCACATACGCCACCGCCTTGCTCCACCAGAGCAACAACATCTAATCTCACGAGGCGCAACAAGGGTCCATCTCGCATCAACCTCCAAATGCCAAACGGCAACTCAACATCCTCGAAACAGAGAAACAACCAACATGGTACAAACCACTCGCCCTCACGAGCAAAACTAAACTCTAACAACTCCAATCCACACCTTGGTCAACACCAAGCATCAACTTGCCACCACACCAAAACCACTCCGACTTTACTCCAAATAAACACTAGCTTGCTAGTCTACCAAGATCAAGCTAGCAACTCCACCGAGGCTACAAACTACACGCCCAAAATAGCCAATCAAACTCACTAGCTGGCTCGACCGAGCTCTCGAGAGGCTCTCCACAACCTAGGGTTCTTCGGCAACCTCGACACACACACACGCCAAGATACGATCTAATGCATAACCGCTCGAACAAACAACTCCACTGCCAAAGATCCCAACCATGCCGCCAACTCCAACACCTTGGGAACCTTGGGGACCCAAACGCTACATGCACGCGCCATCTTCCTACTCGTACATTAACTACAACATAACTCCTATCCAAGGAAGGATCCGAACAACTCTCTCACCATGACGATCGTAAACCACGCGCTTAGCTACATCGCTTTTGTTCGGGCCTTCCAATCAACTCCAACCAACGATCAACAAAAGATCCACCAACCAAGCTTAGGTCCAACTTAACAAATCTTGCCTAAGCAACAACTTGATACCACGAGCACTGTATCCTTACCACCTCAACCAAAGCCTTACAACATCCATCCGAGTCCAACTTCTCCAGAACCGAGCACTAGATCCCCAAAGCAAACCCTACATGGATCTCAAACTCTCGCCACTTTAACGAACCACACAAAACACACTTGTGTGCACAACTCTCAACCTTCCTTTAGAGATCCAAGACTAACAAGCGCTTTTCCCAAAAAGCAACACTAGCTCCCGGCAGTGATACAAACATACCCAAGGAACACCAAAAGTTCCATCTCCACACGATACTGGTCGAGGCAACCTTGCTCTACCAAAGCATAATCATGCCAAACCAAACTTACTTTGTACCAAGCCTCAACCAAGGGTGCTTACCCCTAAGGCATCCAAAACCTCTCGCAAGGCATCACCATCTCTCGCCATAGGCATCCAAATTTCATCTCATGAGCATCCAACTCAGATCCTCTCACTGACCAAACTCGCATATACGATGCTCAACTCTCCTCACTTTAGGCCCTCAAGGTAGTTGACCGCACTACCAACCACAAAGAAAATCTCTTGGCCTTAGCACTAGCGTGAGACTCACAAGCACTAACATTTACCAACCGCAACCCGCCGACTTACTCAACCTCCGTAAACATCGGAAGAGGCTCCGCCTCTCTCGAGCATCCTTTCGCTTGTAGTCCATCGACTACCACCGAACCAGCCCTCCGCACGACTCTAAACGGTGCAACCCGCCATAAACAGATCCAAGGCTAAAGGAGTACGCTGAACTCCGAACGGCATAGAACCATCCGCTATGCCTGCCAAGCTCAAGCTCGAACTGCATTTAGTGCCAAAGTGGCACACCAACCAATGCACCTCAAGTGCTACTACTACCAAATCCACATCCGAGGAAGTCAATCGTTAAACAACAAAGAGCTCGCAAGGGGGCAAAGATGACCTTCATCCGCCTCAAGCCACTAACACGGCAAATTTGCCAAACAATCGGGCGATCGGTGGAGACTCGCTAGTCCACCTCTCACAAGGGACTTCCACCACCATCCGATGAACCAAATAAAGACAGAACGGCACACCTCGGCCTCTGAATAGGGCATCCATCCCACACACTGATGCTAAACTCAAACTCGCCAACTACTTTACTACTAGCAAAGAGGGACTTACTAAAACATCGAGCTCTACAGCATCCATTTGCAACCTCGGGCGCTCCATCAACGCCAACAAACTCATCCGAATAAACTCGCCGATCATGCCCTCCCGAACCTCCGGCTACAAGAGCTACCGGGGAAAATGTCAAACAAACTCGCACCGGGCTATCTCGTGCTCGGACTCTCACTACGCGCTACAAATCGCGCTGGTCTCCGCTCGAGAGCTAAAGACTCGCCATCAAATCTCTCATGGCCGAGCACACTCGCCAAGGAGTCTCACTCGGCGGCGCCGCTAGCCTCTACCCTCCTCTAGGCAACTCAATCGCCGGGCAACCGCATGCGGGCCTAACAACCGACGCGCCTCAACATCAACACGACGGCCCAACTCCTCGGCCGGACATGCCAAGCGCCCGCTTCCTCCGGGTGCGATCAACATACCGCGATTCGCACGGCACCACCACCTCTCACTAGGGGAAAAGCAAAGAATCGGGCCACAAATGGCCAACGGAGTCTAAGTCTCTTCCTCCTCTCGAACGATGTTCCAGGGCATCCGACTATCCGATACCTCAACAAGCCGCCAAACAAATCGCCAGATCATGGAAAGTTGGCATGATGGCTCACTAAGCCCAAACCAACAACGAGTCGTAACTCGCCGCCTCCGCCTCCACAACACTACACAAGGCATACACTAGATGAAAGGTATTGTAAATTCTTAACCCTTTTCTAAAACAGTAAAACTTAGGCGCACTCGATGACCGCTGAGTGCTTGATCATGGGAAAGACGACCTACAACAAAAGGTCACCTACAAAGTCTATGACTCGAAGCTCGATACCAATCAGAAGACCCGACCCAAAAGGGGCTCTAAATAGGCCTTTACCCCAATGCATGCATTCAAAGGAAAGGATAATATGCAAATAAGTTTTCGATTCCCAATTAAAACAAAACAATCAAGGTTCAATCAGAATCAATATAGTTTGTCAAACTCGCCCCTCGCCTCTCCAAGCACTGCTTTCAAGGCAAATACATTTCCAAAACGTACACTCGATCGAGATTTATTAAAACATTTGAAACAACCTCAAATTCAATAAAGCGAATCCACAAAATCATTCGAAAACATCCTAGGGCTCTGTGTCTTGCCACATGCATTCAGGGGAAAATGAAAGACAAGAGTCATAGAAATAAAAAGTCGAGACGACAAAGACGCTCCCATGATCATAGCTCCTCCTTCACCATCCATCCCCGCGCGCCATGGTTACCCGAAAGATAAGTAAGGGTGAGTAACGAATTACTCAAGAAGAATCCCCGATCGGGTACAATACGATGCACATGGTCATCTAGATGAGTGTATGCAAGCTATGAACATAAACACATAATAGAGCACATAGCTTAAGTCCACACTTGGACCTCTGATGCCAACTCGTGGTCTTAGTCCTAATAATCCACACCACACAATACGCCCTATACGAAACCAAGTCTCGCCACTGCCTCTTCATCGCCGATACGAAAGGTGCACTAGCTCAAGATCCCGAGGAGCTCTCCTGGCCGGCGCTGTAATGAGCGTAAGCATGCACCGCGTGCTACCGCAGACTATGGGGGTGCCGGCCCAGTGGCAAGCCGCCCATGTCCAATACCACGCCTAACTAAATCTCTCGATCGGTGTCACCGACATAGGGGTGTGAGACCGACACGCGAACTATGTCACCAACCACCGCACCGAGGCTAAGGAACCGGCCGTGGTAGGCTTACACCGTGAAGCGCCCCTGCCCTAACAGTGGCAATCAAGGGCTACGCCAACACGCCGAGGACGTGCCGATCGCCGGGACGCAGGCAATGCCAAGTCATCATCCCGACCGCTGGGGCATTTAATACCGCCACCTCACCCAAGATTGCGTGGCTCACGGCCGGTTAGCTAAACCCTAACGGGTCCAGTGACTGAGAATCGCCTCGACGCCCCCGCCATGGATGCAAGATACTTTATGCATCGTGCCCTGATGATGCTACCTACCTACACTTTAACCTATCATATCAATAACATACAATCCAATACAATCCAAAACGTGCTCAACAGATACAACGAACCTAGCATGGTACTACTAAGCAAGAATAGATATGAGCATGCTAGAACGGAACAACCTAGCATGGGCTAACATGAGAGAACAACATACGGTCATGCTAGTCGTGAATTCGCAATGAGCACCTAAACTATACATGCCGATAATCACAAACAAACATACAAACAACAATCACATAGAACATCGCAGGTCCACACAACTCCGTAAGAAATCCTTACTCGCCGGAGGCACCACACACAAAATCCTAAGCCGCGATCGAACCCGAGCTAGCTACCGAACCTAACAAAACAATGATAATCACACTCTAAAGGCTTAAATATAATAAAATAAATAGGGCTCGCCGGAGCAACTCACGCGATGCGCACGACACGCTGACGGCAGCAAAGACGGCTGGGCTGCTGGCGCGGATGGGCGCTGATGGCGGCAAATGGGCGCACATCTGGCGCTGATGGCGGTAAATGGGCGCACATCGGGCGCTGGCCGCAGACGGACAGCGCGCTGGGCGCGGATGGCGCGCGCTAGGCGCGGACGCTGGGACGGTGACGCGACGGCACGGGCGCAGACGCAGAGGGGCGCGCGGCGCGAACGCGACGACGGCGCTGCCGCGATGCGGACGCGAGCTCGGCTGGCGATGGCGGCGAGGCGCTGGCGCGCGCGCGAACGGTGCGCGATGCGGCGGCGCACGACGCGACGGACGCTACGCGATCGGTGCCGCGACGCTCATTGGCGGCCGCGACGCCTGGGCGCTGGGCTGCGCTCGCTGGGCGCTGGCGCTCGCGCTGGCTGCTGGCGCTGGGCCGCTGTGCGACTCGCTGGCCGCTGACGGGCCGCTTGGCTGGTGGCTTGGCTGGCTTGAACGGCGCCGGCCGCAAGGGAAGAAAATCACGGCAAGGGGCTTGGGAGAGAAGAGGGTTAGCGCCATGGAGTTTTGGGAAGAAAACACAAAACCTAATTTCTTTTCATTTAACCAAATGCACAAAACTCCAAAGATCCAAGGGTAACTAAGATATGACGCTGAAAGAGTAACAAGAGCTCCATAGCTCAACCGCACGCTCCCTCACAAAGCTTTCCTGAGACCCGGTTCGAATCCCAACCGCAACACAAATTTCCTATATTTTTACTTTTGCATCTATCCATGCTCAAACCCATCCACAAAGCCTCAAAACTTACATAATACCATCCAATAATTTTAGCAACCGAAAGATATAAACGGCCCCGACGGCCCACTAAATTACCAAAATACCCCTGTGGCATACCTCAAGACCGGATGAAAACTCGCCGTTACATCTGTACTCAACCCACTCAACTCGTGGCTCGCTTATAACGCCAATCGCGAACGCACACCAACTAGGAACAGAGCCCGAGAAGGGCCGGCTCGCAGAAACTCAACCAAGTCTTACAACGAGCGAAGCTCACCTCCAAGCCGCCACTCAACCCTTAAGTCCATCCGTCGCTCTAAGGACTTCCTCCTTATAGCTAGACCTAACTCTTCTTCCGATCCAAACTCCACACTCGGAGCATCGTAAGGGAAACGGATCGACGAGAGGCTATCTCCAAAGATAATACTCGAGGTCGGCATCCATGGTGCAACTCAACCACCAAAGAAACTAGGGTTTTCTTCAAACCCCAAGGAACCAACAAATTTTCCAAAGAAAGACTCAACTCTTAAACTGGCCGGCCTCCGCTTCTTGCGGGGACAAACAACTTTTTGCTTGCTAACAACCCAAGGCAGGACCCTCTCACTGGCTAACCATCGCGCTTACTCGATCAACTACACAACTCAAGAGCTACACCGACTACTCCTCAACGGGAAACGATTTCCCAAACAAGCGAACCTTCTCAAGGGCGCGAACATCACACATGCTCGCGACTAGCTCAAACCCAAGGGCAACAACAACCAACTCTCTTGGAAGCAACACCTAAGGGAAACCCCAACCGATTGGACCACCAATCCGTAACAAGCGTAACTTACTCAACCACCGAGGAGGGGGTCAACTCCCAAAACTTCCCCGACTAGGAACAGTCCTCGTGGCAACGCCTCTTGCTCGAACCGAGCTAGCTCTTGAAACAACAAGAGAACCAAAACATGGTCAACACCAAACACCAACTAGCCACCTCACCGGAACCAATCCGGACTTACTCCAAACAAACACTAGCTTACTAGTCTACCAAATCCGCAAGCAACTCACCCGAGGAACACCGCTTGGGTGGATCGAGCTCGAGAGGCTCTCCACAACCTAGGGATCCTCCGATCATCCTCCGACACACACGGTCGTCAAACGATCTAACAGATAACCGGCTACACGGCACAACCCTCCCCAAAGATCTCAACTACGCCGCCAACTCCAACCGCTTGAAAACCAAAAGGACCTAAACGCTGGCTGCACGCGCCATCCTCCTACTCCAACATTAGCCACAACAAACCTTCTCGCCCAAGGTAAGGATCCGAACAACTCTCTTAGCCATGACGATCAAAAACTACGCGGCTTTGCTACCACCGCTCTTGTTCGGGCCTCCAATCGAACTCTAACCAAAGCTAAGGTCCAACTAGCAAAACTTGCTTAAACAACAACCCGCTACGAGCACGACATCCTTACAACCAAAGCTAGGCACTTGCCAAGAACTAAAACCTTGACACCTCAAAGATCGAGCACTGGTTCCTCAACACGAACCTCTCGTGGTTTCATAAACATAAACCACTTTAACGAGTTACACAAAAGTACACCCGGCGCGCACAGCCCAACCGATTCCTTAAGACCCAAAGCCAACAAGGATTTTCACACAGTGGCAACTTTTGCCTCCAACAGAGCCACTACTAACCAGTGGGGCAACAAGAGTTCAAACCTCTCGGGCCAACTCACCACGAAAAGCCACATTGGCCAACTCACTCTTACAAGAGCACATCCATACCAAGCTAACATATCTCAAGCCAATGTGCCCACTAAACGTGTGCTTCGATCAGCCATCCAACTCATGGCTCTAACATCGATTAATCACGCATCCTTGATGCCAACACTACCCATACTAGGGTAACTCAAAGGGTAGCCGAATCATGCTACCAACAAACTGCTCTCACAAGCTCACAAACAGCGCGAGAACTCGAACGCGCTTAGCTCTTAATGACCTCTACAAAGATCCTTTGGTACCCAACTCCCGTGACTCAAATGCTCCTATTTTCCCTCGAAACCAAATACTTGTAGTCCTCTCGACTACCACCTAGCTAGATCTCTTATGCAACCCAAACAGTGCAACCTCGTGAAATGGGTACAAGACTAGCGGGATGCTATACTCTCTGGCGACCATGGAACCTCCCGCACAAAAGTGCCAACTGGCCGAATCTAGGCCTCCTCTCGCTTGGTGCCAACAGCACTACATCCTTTACAACACAAATCAGCCGTAAACGAGCTTTATACCCTTTGAGGAAAAGGAAGGTCACACTCCAATTGACGGGCAATGGCACTCAAAGACAAGAGTCCAAATACTCGAATAGTCTAATCTCTCTCGCATCTCGCCTAACAGACATGCCACGGCCTACTCCTCGCATCCCACTTGATGCTCAACAAAAGCTCAAGCCAACTCCTCGGGTGGGAACAACTTGTTCCACAATTGGAACATCCAAACAAAAGAGTGCTCCACTTACTAGCTAGCACAAATCCACAAACGGATTAAGCCCCGACAAGCAAACTCCACACTACCCCACGCTACGAGGGTACTAAAAGAACTGGTTTGTAAAACGACAAAGAAGCTTGTAAGGGGACAGATGTCTCTACATCCTTCTCAAAAGCTACTAACACGCAACTTGCCAATAGACCGGGCGATCGTGGAGACTCACTGTCCACCTCTCTCAAGGACTTCCACCACCAAACTGGCCAGATCAACAAGACTAGAACGGCACGCCTTGGCCTTTGAACATCAAGTCATCCCAACACTCGGATGATAACTCCATCCTCGCCAACCACCTCGCCGCTTGCCAACTCTACGGCTCGAATAATTCCAACTAACTCATCAAAGATGAACTCTGCTGATTAAGCCCTTCCGAAACCTCCGGTTACCGGAACTACTAGGGGTGTCTCCTAAATAAACTCACAACTAGGCTATTTGCACCCGAGACTCCCCACTACGCGCTACAATCGCGCCGGTCTCCGCCTCCGATAGCTAAAAGACCGCCATCAACTCTCTCATGGCGGGAGCACACTTTGCTCAAGGAGTCTCGCCTCGAGGTAGACTAGCCTCTACCCCTCCTCTTGGTCGCCAATCGCCAGGGCCAAAATCGCCTACTGGTCTAGACAACCTCGACGTGGTCTCAACAATAACACGATCGCCCAACTCCTCGATTGGACATACCAAACGCCCCCGCTCCTCAATGTGTAATCAACAATCGGCGGTCTACACAAGGCATAAAAACTAGCCTCACACTGGGCTCTCACCGCCCAACAAGGGTAACACATGTATACTAGATGTAGTATTGTAATTCTTAACCATTAACCTCAAACTTATGGACATACCGATGGTCGCTTTGAGCGCTGATGATCATGGAAAACAACCTACAATCGCAGTCGTCGCTCTACAGTAACCTATAACTCGAGCTCGATACCAACTGTAAGAACCCGACCCAAGAAACGGTCTCTAACCTAAAGTCCATACTTAGCATGCATGATTCGAATATAAACATCATTCGTAGTCGGAAGTTTAAACCTTTGAAGTAAACACTTTTAAAACAAAACCATGATTTCAATTAAATAAAACAGTAAATGACTCGATCAAGACTTTCTTAAAACAATTCAAAGGAAAACGGCATGCGAGAACATAAAATAGTTTGAATGCTTTTTCCTAGGGACCAAGTCCCACTACATGCTAAATCATTAAGGAAAACATTTAAAGAAACGTATGCCCCGCAGTCACTATCCATGATCATCGAGCCGCTTCCTCCTAGCCATCCAAATTCTATCCCAAGTTACCCGTGGAAAGCCACAGAAAATAAGGGTGAGCAACAAGTTACTCAAGAAGAATCCCCAATCGGGGTACAATACGAAATCATCTCATTTAGCACACGGACAAGCAACCATACAAAGACTTAGAGCACGAACGGCTGGCTTAGGCTATGAGCTACTTCTAGGGCGAGCCTATCCAAGGGCTTCCGTCTATAGCCTCTCCTAGGTCCTACATTTGGATGCCCTTCAGCCTTACACAACCTAGACACAAAGTGATGCCCAAAGGGGCCTTACACACTTAGGATGCCCATCGGCCTTACACCTTCGGTGATCGCTGATGCCCAGTGGGCCTTACACACCTAGGATGCCCATAGGGCCTTACACCTCCGTAATCGGTGATGCCCAAAGTGGGCCTTACACACCTAGGATGCCCGTAGGGCCTTACACCTCCGTAATCGGTGATGCCCAAAGGGCCTTACACACCTAGGATGCCCGTAGGGCCTTACACCTCCGTAATCGCTGATGCCCAAAGGCCTTACACACCTAGGATGCCCGTAGGGCCTTACACCTCCGTAATCGCTGATGCCCGGTGGGCCTTACACACCTAGGATGCCCGAAGGGCCTTACACCTCCGATGTCCATCGGGTCTTGCCTTGAGCGGGACCCCAAACTAGTTACCTCTCTACGGCCCTCTATACTATACATCACACATCTAACCGTAACTTGGATCTAGCAAAGATACAATAGGCAAAGATGGTTCTATCAAGATAGGAAAGCCTAACATGGAACTAACAGATGTAAACATGTAAAGACCCGACCCAAAAGGGGCTCTAAATGGGCCTTTACCCCAATGCATGTATTCAAAATAAAAGACATTATGAAAATAAGTTTCTGATCCCAAGTAAAAACAGAAACATTCAACAATCAAAACATACATTTCTAAAAGCATACTCTGATCGTAGATTTATTTAAACCATTTAACCATTCCACAAGTACAAATATGCCGGAATCCATAAAACGTAGAAAACATCCTAGGGCTCCGTGTCTGCCTACATGCATTCAGGGAAATAACAAAAGTCAAGAGTCAAGATATAATAAAATGATCGGAGATGACAAAGAGATTCCATGATCACAGCTCCTCCTTCACCATCCTGTCTCGCGCTTGGTTACCCGTGGAAAACCACGTATATAAGGGTGAGTAACGAATTACTCAAGAAGAATCCCCAACCGGGTACAATACGATATACATGATCATCTAGAAGAATGTATGCAAGCTATGAGTATAAACACGTAATAGAGCACATAGCTTAAGTCCACACTTGGACCTCTGATGCCAACTCGTGGTCTTAGTCCGGAAATACCACAACACACTAAACGCGCTTATACGGGAACAAGTCCCGCCCTCACCATCATCGCCGATACGAAAGGTGCACTAGCTCAAGATCCCGAGGAGCTCTCCTGGCCGGCGCCAGAATGAGCGTAAGCGCGCACCGCATGCTACCGCAAACTCGGGGTGCCGGGTCTAGTGGCAAGCCGCCTGTGTTCAACCACCATGCCTAACTAAATCTCTCTCGATCGGTGTCACCGACATAGGGGTGTGAGACTCGACACGTGAACTATGTCACCAGCACCACCGCACTCGAGGCTAAGGAACCGGCCGTGGTAGGCTTACACCGTGAAGCGGTCCTGCCCTAACAGTGGCAATCAAGGGCTACGGCCGAACACGCCGAGGACGTGCCGATCGCCGGGACGAGGCAATGCCAAGTCATCATCCCGACCGCTGGGGCATTTAATACCGCCACCTCACCCAAGATTGCAGGGCCACCGTTAGGGTTAGCTAAACCCTAACGGGATCGTGGACGAGTACCATCTCGCACGCCCTCGCTTCGGGGATGCAAGTTACGTTATGCATCCGGCCCGGATGATGCTACCTACCCGAACTCTAAACCACAAAGAATAATAATAATTCAATCAATGCACCCAATACGTGCTCAACAGATACAAGGAACCTAGCATGATACTACGAAGCAAGAACAGATATCGAACATGCCGTATCGGAACAACCTAGCATGGGCTAACATGAGAAACAATACAAGAGTTCATGCCACAGAATTCGAGCAATGAGAACCTAGGGCTAAACATGCTAATAATCATACACAGCATACAAAACAACAATCACAAATATACCGCAGGGCCCACACAACTCCTCCGTAAGAAATCCTTACCTAGGCTCGGGAGGCTTCTACACACAAATCCTAAGTCGCGGAACAAACCCGAGCTAGCTACCGAGAACCTAACAAAACAATGATAATCATAATCCATAAGCCTAAATATAATAAAATAAACAAGGCTCACCTGGGAGCAACTCACGCGGCTACTGACACGCGACGTCGCGCGCAGAGGGGCTGATGGGCGCGAGGACCGCGACATGGGCGCCGACGGCGGGCAGGAATCGCACACATCGGGCGCCGACGGCGCGGCGGGGCGGCAGGCGGCGCGGCAGCGCAAGCGCGACGAGACGAGCGCGCGCCGCGCGCGCGTGGCGCGCGACGCGACGCGCGCGACGCGCAGCGCGACGGCGCAGGCGAGGCGGGCGCGCGGGCCGCCAGCAGGCGATAAAAGACGCGACGGCCGCGACGGGCCGGGCGGTCCGGGCGGCTCGTGCTCGCTGCCACGCGATCCGGGCAGCTGGGCTTGCCGCTAGGCGATCCGGGCGGCTCGGCTTGCCGGGCCGGGCTGACTGCTACAAACACACACACACACAAGCTCTTCTCCTTACCTTCGCCAACAAGAACACCCAATCGAGAAGATGAAGAGGATGAAGACTTACCCGAATGATGATGAACGATCCAAGGGAGCCGCAAGGATGAAGAATCGGCAAGGAGAGCTTGGGAGAAAGCTTGGGCCACAACTCTTTGGAGAAGAAAACACAACAAACCTAATTTCTATTTCATTTAACCAAATGCACCAAACACCAAAGATCCAAGGTTAACTAAGATGTGATGCAGAAAGAGCAACAAGAGCACCTAATGGCTCAATTGGCACACATCTCTACAAGCTTCCTCAGAGACTGGTTCAAACCCCACTGCAAAGACAATTTCCTTTATTTTTACTTTTGCACCAAACCTTGCTCAAACCAAACCACAAATCCTTCCAAAACCTACATAAATCCATCCAATAATTTTAGCAACCGAAAAAGATATAAACGGCCCCTTTTGTGGCCCGACCAAATTACTAAAATACCCTAGGGCATACCGAAGACCGGATGAAAACTCGGGTCGTTATAATATTCCTCCTTTTTTATGACTTTCGCCCTCGAAAGTCCTTAAGATCAAACAACACAGATAATCGCATTCTCATCCGCCCTTCCCGCCACGAGCGCTTCCTCCGAACTCGCACTCCTTCACTAAACTTTTACCAACGGATCTCACTTCTACGCAACGCCTTCGACTCAAGACCAGAATACTCATAGGCTTCTCCTCAAGCCCAAACCTCAATCACCGCAAGGGCTCAAAGTCCACAATGAGCAATGGGTCCGGCACATGCCGCCCCAACATCGATATATAAAAACACTGCACAATCACAACAAACAAACTCAACCCTACAACAAATCGACCAAACAATCGAACCTTCCAGATTCCAAAACTAAACGGCCTACTCTTACTTCACAAGAGACCAACAAACCTCAAACCTTGACTACAAATTTAACGAGATTCAAACGAACCACCAATCAAGCGATCGATCCAAAAAGACAAACTTCTCCAACTAGAACACGACCACAACACTTAAGCAACCATCTTAAGGAGAAATCGCCAACCAAAGGCAAGGGCACCATCCCGGTACACCGCACGGCTAACAACACTCACACCACCAAAACTTCAGCTACGCCACCTAAAAAAAAAACAAGGGCCAAGCACAGACTCCACTCGCCAAGCCAACAAACTAGAACTCCTCATCGGCCGAACGCAAACTTTCCAACGAACACCTACCAAAGAACCGACCAAGGAGAACATCGCCAGCAAGGAACATCCAACATTCCTCTCAAGGAAAACTCGGAAGCAAGGACTAAACCATCACGCAGCCTATCCGCGACACAACACCTTGAGGAAAACGGCCAACAAATTTTACCAACCAATGCCACGGCACCTCTATGCCAACTCACTCAAACGCGCTCGCTAACGCCAACCGGGAACTCACAACAACCAGAACAAAGCCCGAGAAGGGCTTGCTCACAGAACTCAACCCAAACTTATAACGAGCAACGCCGCCTCCAAGCTACTACTCGACTCTTAAAATCCAACCGCTACTCAAAGGACTTCCCTTTAAGCCTAAGCCTAACTCATCTTCCAAACTGTAAGCTCCACTCCCAAAACCTCACAAGGAAAACGGATAACGACAACCTCAAAGCTTACTTGATCCCGAGAGCCACACGAATCCGCAAGACTACCTCGCAAGCTATCACTCGAGGTCGGCATCCAAGGAGCAACTCAACCACCACAGAGGCTAGAGGAAGAGGAAATCTTCAATCCCCAAAGAACCAACAACTTGCCGTAACAACTCAACTCTTCTGGCCGGCCTCCGCTTTGCGAACACAAACAACTCTTGCTTGCTAACAACACAAAGCAGGGACCCTCTCACAATCACACGCGCTTACTCGATCGACTACACAACTCAGAGCTGTCCGACTCCGCCAAACGGAAACGACTTCCCAAAGAAGCAAACCTGTATGGGCAAATAACTCCACACACGCTCGCGACTTGCTCAAACCCAAGGCAACAAGAACCAACTCTCTTGGAAGCAACACCCAAGAGAAAACTCAACCAATCTGACCACCAAACTGAAACAAACAAAGACTTGCTCAATCGCCGAGGGGGGGTCAACTCCCAAAACTTACCGACTAGGAACAAGACTCGTGGCAACGCCTCCAATAGAACCGAACTAGCTCTCAAACAACAAACGAACCAAATCTTGGCCAAACACTCACAAGAGGCGTAACAACCTTTATCGCAAATTTCTAGAACACCATCCAAGAATCCGCTTAATCGACAAACGACTACTTCCAAGCAACCAACAAACTTTTCCTTCAAGCTAGCGCTTCCACCATTAACTCCAAGACCAAGGAGTAACTCGACAACTCCCCGAAGGAAACGGCTCTTACAAGCGGCATAACCAACGGACAGAGAACTCCACATACGCCACCGCCTTGTTCCACCGTGAGCAACAACATCTAATCTCACGGGCACAACAAGGGTCCATCTCGATCAACCTCCAAATGCCAAACGGGGCAACTCAACATCCTCGAAACAGAAAAACAACCAACATGGCACAAACCACTCGCCTCACGAGCAAAACTAAACTCTAGCAACTCCAATCCACACCTTGGTCAACACCAAGCATCAACTTGCCACCACACCAAAACCACTCCGACTTTACTCCAAACAAACACTAGCTTGCTAGTCTACCAAGATCGCTAGCAACTCCACCGAGGCTACAACTACACGCCTCAGCCTAGCCAACCAAACTCACTAGCCGGGCTCGACCGAGCTCTCGAGAGGCACTCCACAACCTAGGGTTCTTCGGCAACCTCGACACACACACCCGCCAGATACGATCTAATGCATAACCGCTCGAACAAACAACTCCAATTTCCAAAGATCCCAACCATGTCGGCCAACTCCAACTCCTTGGGAACCTAGAGGACCCAAACGCTACACGCGCCATCCTCCTACTCAAAGCATCGGCCACAACATAACTTCTACCCAAGGAAGGATCCGAACAACTCTCTTAGCCATGACGATCGTAAACCACGCGGCTTAGCTACCATCGCTCTTGTTCGCCTCCAATCGAACTCCAACCAACGATCAACAAGACGATCCGCCAACCAAGCTTAGGCCCAACTTAACAAATCTTGCCTAAGCAACAACTTGATACCACGAGCACGGTATCCTTACCACCTCAACCAAAGCCTTACAACAACCACCGAGTCCAACTTCTCAAGGAACCGAGCACGAGATCTCCAAAGCAAACCCTACATGGATCTCAAACTCTCGCCACTTTAACGAACCACACAAAACACACTTGTGTGCACAACTCCCAACCTTCCTTTAGAGATCCAAGACTAACAAGCGCTTTTCCACAAAGCAACGATAACTCCCGCAATGATACAAACAATCCAAGGAACACCAAAAGTCCCATCTCCACACGATACTGCCGAGGCAACCTTGCTCTACCAAAGCATAATCATGCCAAACCAAACTTACTTTATACCAAGCCTCTACCAAGGGTGCTTACCCCAAGGCATCCAAAACCTCTCGCAAGGCATCACCATCTCGCCAAAAGCATCCAACTCGCCTCATAGGCATCCAAATTTCATCCGATAAGCATCCAACTCATGGTCCTCACCGACCAAACTCGCATCTACAATGCTCAACTCTCCTCGATTTAGGCACTCGAAGGTAGTTGACCGCACTACCAACCACAAGGAAAATCTCTTGGCCTTAACACTAGCGCGAGACTCACGCGCACCAACATTTACCAACCGCAACTCGCCGACTTACCCAACCTCCGTAAACACCGGGAAGAGGCTCCGCCTCCTCTCGAGCATCCTTTCGCTTGTAGTCCATCGACTACCACCGAACTAGCCCTCCGCACGACTCTAAACGGGTGCAACCGCCATAAACAGATCCAAGGCTAAAGGAGTACGCTGAACTCCGAACGGCATAGAACCATCTGCTATGCCTAAGCCAAACTCAAGCTCGAACTGCACTTAGTGCCAAAGTGGCACACCAACCAATGCACCTCAAGTGCTACTACTACCAAATCCACATCTCGAGGAAGCTGGGTCATTAAACAACAACAGCTCGCAAGGGGGCAAAGATGACCCTTCATCCGCCTCAAGCCACTAACACGGCAACTTGCCAAACAATCGGGCCATCGGTGGAGACTCGCTAGTCCACCTCTCACAAGGGACTTCCACCACCATCCGATGAACCAAATAAAGACAGAACGGCACACCTCGGCCTCTGAATAAAGCAGGGCATCCCACACACGGATGCTAAACTCAAACTCGCCAACTACTTTACTACTAGCAAGAGGGACTTACTAAAACATCGAGCTCGACAGGGCATCCATTTGCCAACCCGGGCGTCTCCATCAACGCCAACAAACTCATCCGAATAAACTCGCTGATCATGCCCTCCCGGAACCTCCGGGGCTACAAGAGCTACTGGGGAAAAAAATGCTCAAACAAACTCACACCGGGCTATCTGTGCCGGACTCCTCACTACGTGCTACAAATCGCGCTGGTCTCCGCTCTCGATAGCTAAAGACTCGCCATCAAATCTCTCATGGCCGGAGCACACTCGCTTCAAGGAGTCTCACTCGAGGCGCCGCTAGCCTCTACCCCCTCCTCCAGTGCAACTCAATCGCCGGGCCAACCGCATGCGGGCCTAACAACCCTCGACGCGCCTCAACATCAACACGATCGGTCCAACTTCTCGGTCGGACATGCCAAGCGCCTGCTCCTCCTCGGTGCGATCAACATATCGGGCGATCCGCACGGCACCACCACCCTCTCACTAGGGAAAAGCGAAAATCGGGCCACAAATGGCCAACGGAGTCTAAGCTCGCCTCCCCTCTCGAACGATGTCCTGTGGGCATCCGACCTATCTCGATACCTCAACAAGCCGCTAAACAAATCGCTGCAATGCGGAAAGTTGGCATGATGGCTCACTAAGCCCAAACCAACAACGAGTCGTAACTCGCTTCGCCTCCGCTCCACAACACTACACAAGGCATACACAAGATGATAGGTATTGTAAATTCTTAACCCTTTTCCTTTCTAAAACAATAAACCTAGGCGTACTGATGACTCACCTTCTTGCCGTGATCATGGAAGGATGACCTACAACAAAAGGTCACTCTCTGACCTATGACTCGAGCTTTGATACCAATCAGAAAGACCCGACCCAAAAAGGGGCTCTAAATGGGCCTTTACCCCAATGCATGTATTCAAAATAAAAGACATTATGAAAAATAAGTTTCGGATCCCAAGTAAAAACAGAAACATTCAACAATCAAAACATACATTTCTAAAAGCATACTCGATCGTGAGATTTATTTAAACCATTTAAACATTCCACAAGTACAAATATGCTGGAATCCATAAAACGTAAGAAAACATCCTAGGGCTCCGTGCCCGTCTACATGCATTCAGGGGAAATAACAAAAGTCAAGAGTCAAGATATAATAAAATGATCGGAGATGACAGCAGGATTCCATGATCACAGCTCCTCCTTCAGCCATCCTGTCTCGCGCCTTGGTTACCTGTGGAAAACCACAGAATAAGGGTGAGTAACGAATTACTCAGTAAGAATCCCCAACCGGGGTACAATACGATATACATGATCATCTAGAAGAATGTATGCAAGCTATGAGTATAAACACAGAATAGAGCACATAGCTTAAGTCCACACTTGGACCTCGGATGCCAACTCAGGGTCTTAGTCCGGAAATACCACAACACACTAAACGCGCTATACGGGAACAAGTCCCGGCCTCAGCCTGCCTCATCGCCGATACGAAAGGTGCACTAGCTCAAGATCCCGAGGAGCTCTCCTGGCCGGCGCCAGTAATGAGCGTAAGCGCGCACCGCATGCTACCGCAAACTCGGGGTGCCGGGGTCTAGTGGCAAGCCGCCTGTGTTCACCACCATGCCTAACTAAATCTCTGGATCGGTGTCACCGACATAGGGTGTGAGACTCGACACGTGAACTATGTCACCGCACCACCGCACTGAGGCTAAGGAACCGGCCGTGGTAGGCTTACACCAGAAGCGGTCCTTGCCCTAACAGTGGCAATCAAGGGCTACGCCGAACACGCCGAGGACGTGCCGATCGCCGGGACGAGGCAATGCCAAGTCATCATCCCGACCGCTGGGGCATTTAACACCGCCACCCTCACCCAAGATTGCGGGCCACCGTTAGGGTTAGCTAAACCCTAACGGGATCGTGGACTGAGTACCATCTCGCACGCCCCCTCGGGGATGCAAGTTACGTTATGCATCCGGCCCGATGATGCTACCTACCCGAACTCTAAACCACAAAGCAATAATAACAATTCAATCAATGCACCCAATACGTGCTCAACAGATACAAGGAACCTAGCATGATACTACGAAGCAAGAATGATATCGAACATGCCGTATGGAACAACCTAGCATGGGCTAACATGAGAAACAATACAAGAGTTCATGCCACCAGAATTCGAACGCAGCACCTAGGGCTAAACATGCTAATAATCATACACAGCATACAAAACAACAATCACAAATATACCGCAGGCCCACACAACTCCCGGTAAGAAATCCTTACCTAGGTCTCCGAGAGCTTCTACACACAAATCCTAAGCCGCATGAACAAACCCGAGCTAGCTACCGAGAACCTAACAAAACAATGATAATCATAATCCATAAGCCTAAATATAATAAAATAAACAAGGCTCGGCTCGGAGCAACTCACGCGCTCGGCCGACACGCGACGTCTTGCAGGCGGGGGCCGATGGCGCGAGGACCGCACACCGGGCGCCGACGGGCGGCAGAATCGACACTGGGCGCTGACGGCGGCGGGCGGGCGGCAGGGGCTGCGCGCGCGCGCGCGACGACGAGACGAGCGCTAGCGCTGGCGCGAGGCGCGACGCGATGCGATGCGCGCGACGGCGCAGCGCGCGGCGCGCGCGCGCGCGCGCGCGGCGCGCTGGCCGCCAAGAGGTCGCGCGCGACGCGCGCGCGACGGGGCTGGCGGTCCGGGCGGCTCGGTGCTCGCTGCTGCGATCTGGGCACTGGGCTTGCTTGCTAGGCGATCTGGCGCGCTTGGCTTGCTCTTTGGGCGCTGCTACAAACACACACACACACAAGCTCTTCTCCTTACCTTCGCCAACAAGAACACCCAATCGAGAAGATGAAGAGGATGAAGACTTACCCGAATGATGATGAACGATCCAAGGAGCTGCAAGGATGAAGAATCGGCAAGGAGAGCTTGGGAGAAAGCTTGGGCGCCACAACTCTTTTGGAGAAGAAAACACAACAAACCTAATTTCTATTTCATTTAACCAAATGCACCAAACACCAAAGATCCAAGGTTAACTAAGATGTGATGCGAAAGAGCAACAAGAGCACCTAATGGCTCAATTGGCACACATCTCTACAAGCTTCTCAGAGACCTGTGTTCAAACCCCACTGCAAAGACAATTTCCTTTATTTTTACTTTTGCACCAAACCTTGCTCAAACCAAACCACAAATCCTTCCAAAACCTACATAAATCCATCCAATAATTTTAGCAACCGAAAAAAAAGACATAAACGGCTCGACGGCCAGCACTAAATTACTAAAATACCCTAGGGCATACCCGAAGACCGGGATGAAAACTGGTCGTTACAAAACATGTCACGAACATGAATCAAAAGAAAACATGGAAACTATCACTAGAAACTCATATAATTACAAGAATCGCCATGCTATCAACTATTCGCAGGGTCCACACAACCCCGTAAGAATCCTTACACTCGAAATAAGTGGAGGTTAATTATCCCGAATCAAATAACGACCCTCGAGCTTTTAAGCGAACTCGAGCAACCTAAACAAGTAATAAAACATCCTAATTAATAAACAAAGATCTAAAATCGTGAAGTCCAAAGGGTGGAGGCTCGGGAATTTACCAACCGAGAAGGCACTAGATCTCGGTCCCATCTATCTCGGCAAAACAGCACTCGGCGGCAAGTGGGCAGCAGGACGTGCAACTGGGCGCGCAGCGGGCGCTGGCGGGCGCAAGGCTGGGCTGGCGCAGTGTGCGCAGGGGACGAGCGCCAGTGACACGGCGCTGGCGCGGCGCGCTGGCGTGGAATCGGTTGGGCGATGGCGTCTCAGTGCGCGACAGCGACGCGCGGACGGGCAACGCGGGCGGCGGCGCTGCTGGCGCGTCGGGCGCTGGCTGCCGCGCTGCAGCAGAATCGCTTTGGCCGGGGGTCTCGCTTGACGATGATTTCTTTGTGCGATCTCGGGCTGGGCTGCTCACCGATCGCCATTGGGTTGTTTGGCTGGCCGGACGGCTCGGGTGAGGCTCGATTGGGTTTCTTGGTGAGGTCGGCCAGAGAGAGAGAGAAAGAGAGAGAGAGAGAGAGAGAGAAAAGTGGTAAAACAAGGGAATGGGATTTTCTTGATTTTCTTTCCTTTTCCTAATTTAAATAGGTCTTGGTGACCTAAATCCCTTCCCAAGCTTCCTCCTTCGAGTCCCGATTGAAGCAACCTTTTCTCCTTATAAAAACTCATTTAAACCAAGCTTCCAAATTACCATCTAGGGCAAGGGCTCAAATCCCAATGGAAGCACTTAAATTAACAATAATTTTGCTAATTACCAAATCACCTTCAAACTTCCAAACAACTAGCTCGAACTTCTTGAGTCCTGCAACCAACAACAATCAAGCCTCGACAAAGGCAGGAGTGACCCCTGGAATCCTCCAAAACCCACAAAACCCTGACCGGGGCAAAAGACCAAAATGCCCCTAAGGGTTAAAAAGCTCTAACGGCCCATCCGAACATCCGCATAATGTCCCGAAACTCTGAAACCGAAAAATAGAAAATCGGGCCATTACAGTGGGATCTGCAGCGCTTACCATACAACGCCTCAAACGGTGCCATTTGAATGGTCGACTGAAAACTGTTGTTGTAGGCAAACTCCATCAAGTACAAGTGTAAGAACCCGACCCTAAATACGGTCCTAATCCTAGGTTCTCACTCAGCATGCAAGTTAAATATTTCATCAAGCGGTTTAGTGCTCATATTTAAAACCTTTAAAAACTTTTAGAACGGGGAATGCTTAAAACATAATCAACAGTTTTGTTTAAGAAAAACCAACGAAGTAAAACAAGCCTGGCCAGTATATATATAAAACATTCAAAACAGTTCAAACAACATTGAATAATGTTTCCCCTAGGACTCCTGTCCATCTACATGCTGAACAAATATGCAAACAATAAAGACAGAGTGCCGGCGCTCCCATGATCAATCGCCCCTCCGCTAGCCGTCCCGGTGCTGTCCCAAGTTACCTGGTGGAAAACCACAGAAATAAGGGTGAGTATAAACATACTCAGTAAGAATCCCCAACCGGGGTACAATACAATACTTCAATCATCTAGCACCCTAGTATACATGCAAACAGTTACCAACATGTATCATAGCTCAACGAGCTTACAAGGCGAGAATCTGGAATCCTCGGAAGTCTCCTACTTCCGGCTAATGATTGGCTCTCATAACCAATCCCGGACATCTCCGAGGGTCTTTCTCCTCGGCCAATTGATCACTCAAAATCCGATCCCAAAGATGTCCGACACCCTCGAGGGTCTTTCTCCTCGACCATATGATCACTCAAAAGCCAATCCCAATGGGTGTCCTCAAGGGCCTCTTACCCTCGCTTATAAATCTGGACTATCGAGAGTACCCAAGTCCGGCTCTAAACCGAAGGAACTGGTGTACTCACGAACATTAGCCCGGGGAGCTCTCCGAACCGGCGACTAAAGCGTGTCTTGGCGCACACCGCATGCTCTTCTCGCAACCGGCGTAAATGCGGGGCCTAAGGGCAAACTACGCGGGCAGTGCACGCATGCCTAAGACTCGGAAACGGTGTCACCGAACACGAGAGTGCGAGGCCCTCAAGACTCATCTGCAGGCGGCTGTACCACCGACACGAAGCTAAGAACCGCCAAGGCAGGCTTGCACCGCTAAGCGGGGTTCCGCTCTAGCAGGCTACAAACTAGGCTTATGCCGATGTGGTAGCTACATCCACATCGGTACCGTCGGGGAAGCAATGTACGTTATGCTTCGCTCTACTCCCGACCTGTGGGGACAAGGTACGTTATGTCCACTCTCGGCCTCTAGATGATGACAAATTCTAACACACTAGCTAGAGTATAGAGTAAACGATTCCTCGCTAAACATACATAATCATCATCAATCATACATAACCTAGCATGATACTACGAACTTAAAGCGGAATCTCAAGCATGCCGGAAGAACAATCCTAGCATGGCACTAACATGTACAAACAAGCAAACATGCTAGCAGAAATGCAATCACAAGTCATCCCTATCCACTAATCATGTCCATAAAAGTAAACATGCATATAAGGCACATTCAAGAAAGCATCGCAGGTCCACACACAACCACGGTAAGGAATCCTTACCCGAAACGAGCAGAATAACCTTCACAATCAAATAATGACCCTCGAGCTTTAAAGCGAAACCGAGCAACCTAAGCATTTTAAAAGCATCCTAAATAAATATCAAAGAAATCAAAGAAATAAAAATCTAAAAGGGATAGGTTCGGGAATTACCAACCGAGAAGGCACGGGGTCTCGCAGCAAGAAGCGGGCGCTTGGCGCCTTTCTTTGAGTGCGGTATGTGGCGCTGGCCGGGCGCTAACGGCGCTGGCTGGCGGCGCTGGCGCGCAGGGACGGCGCGCTGGCGCTGTGGCTTGCGCGCGGCGCGCGAGCGGCGCAGCGCTGCCGGGCGGCGACGACGACGAAGCGCACGCACGCAGACGCGACGGTCTTTGGGCGCGGGTCGCGTGTAGGCGACAGCGTCTTGGGACGGCGCGCGCGCGCGTCTGGGCGGTCTAGTGAGGGACGGCGCAGCGCGCGTCGGGCGGCTCGCTGCGGAACAGCGCGACGCGCGCTCTGGCTGGGAGGCAGCGCGACTGGGCGCTCTCGGCATGGGCGATCGTAGCGTCTGGCACGCTGGGGCATGGGTTGTCTTTGCGGTCCTGGCCGCTGGTGCGCTGGTGCGCTGAGCAGCAGGCTGAGCGGGGTGCGGCTAGGGCGGCTAGGGTTTCTTGGTGAGGCTCGGCTAGGAGAGAGAGAGAGAGAGAGAGAGAGAGATTTTTTCCAAAACAAGGGGAATAGGATTTTCTTTCCTTTTCCTAATTTAAATGGGTCTAAAATCCCTTCCCAAGGCTTTCTCTTGCGGGTCCCGCTAAAGAAATTCTTTTCTTTTTAACTAAATCTTCTTTTCTAAAAACTCCAATTTCACCATTAGGGCAAGGGTTCAAATCTCAATGGGACCAATTAAATTCCAATTAATTTTGCTATCAACCTAATGTCTCCGAACTTCTAATCAACTAACCCAAACTCCTTGGGTCTTGCAACCAACATTAATCAAGTCTCAACGAAGGCCGAAATGACCCTGAAGCCCTGAAAATCCTCAACCTCTGACCGGGGACCAAAATACCAAAATACCCTTAAAGGTTAAAACAGCTCTAACGGCCCATCCGAACATCCGAATAATGACCCAAATCACCTGGGTACCCAAATAGAAAATCGGGCGTTACAATACCCTCCTTTTAAGACTTTCGTCCTCGAAAAGTCCTAAGACGAAAACATGCGATAACTAGTCGGTGAGCCACATCCTCTGACTCGCACCAACTCTCAAACGGTCTTACGACTCTAGGGCTCACTTATCCATGCTAACCTAACTCGGAACGCCTCTCTCACGGTGCTACTCAAAGAAACTCGTGAACGGGTCACAAGCTCTAAAACTCAACGCCACGCTCCAACAGAATTTCCTGAATGCTCATAGTTTGTTATCAAACACCTCGACCCTTCACCATGTTGACCAAACAACCGAACCTCCTGTGTTTAAGAAACTAAACGGCCTACTCATACTTCGCAAGAGACTCGCGAACCCCACCGTAAGAACCCCACCGGTTGCCTACAATCCTTAACGAAATCCAATTCGAACCACCAACTGGTGACTGATCCCTAGGCAACCTTCTCCAACTAGCATGCGTCCACAACACTAAAGCAACCATCTTACGAGAAATCGAAGCACCAAAGCCAAGGGCACTTTTCTGGTTCACCAAACGGCTACCACCACACACACTAGCTGATACTTCAGCTTCGGCCACCCCTGAACGACAGGGTCCAAGAACAGGCTCCACTCGGCCAAACTAATAAACCGGAGCCCCTCATCGGCCGACAACAAACTTTCCAATGCAATCCGATCAGCCACTGGCCTAGGTGAACATCGCCAGACAGGAAAACAAACAACATTCCTCTCACAGAAACCTCGAGCAACAAGGAATAAAACATTACGTGGCTACTAGCAACACGATAGCTGGAGGATCGCAACTTAAGGGATTTACCACCCAATGCCACGGCACCTCTGTGCCAACTCACTCAACTGTGGCTCAGCTAAAATGCCAACTGCGAATGCACAACGACTAAAAGAAAAGCCCGAGAAAGGCTTGCTTAGCAGAAACTCAAACCTAGCTCATAACGAGCAAAACTCGCCTCCAAGCTGCCACTCAACTCTTAAGCCCATCTGGCTGCTCCAAGGGCTTCCTCCTTATAGCTTAGACCTAACTCTTCTTCCAATCCAGAAACTCCACCCACGAGACATCGCGAGGAATAAGGATAGCGACGACCACAAGCTTGCGGATCCTGAACAACACGAGTCGGCAAGACTACCTCAAAAGTTAAAACTCGAGGCCGGCATCCACGGTGCAACTCAACTACCAAAGAACTAAGGGGGGTCTACAAGCTCCAAAGATCCAACAACCTTCCGCCAACAACTCAAGCCTTTGAACTGGCCGCCTTTCGCCTCGCGGAACAAACAACTTTCCGCTTGCTATCAAACAGACGCGAGGACACTCTCGCTAGGCCGACCGCTGCGCTACTCGATCAACTACACAACTCAGGGAGCTAAGTCGACTCCTCCTCTACAGAACGATTTCCTAGCAAGCGGACTTAGAAGGACAGACGAATTTCACACACGCTCGCCTTGCTCAAACTCAACAATAACAACCACCAACTCTTCTCGGAAGAAACATCCAAGGGTTCCTCAATCGCTTGAACCACCAACTTGGAACTAGCGGTGCCTACCCAATTGCCGAGGGAGGGGTCAACTCCCAAAACTTCCCGACTAGTAACAAGTCCCCAGTATAACGCGCCAGCTTGCTCGAACCGAGCTAGCTCACAAAACAACATGGGAACCAAACCTTGGTCAACACCAAGCACCACCTCGCTAAGAATTCCGAAAATCAACGTGGAGGTTACCAAGAACATGTAACGGCCCCGCTTTTCCTTCCCTAAGTTAATAGCAAAATTAATTGGGAATTAATTGGATCCTTTGGGATTTGAACCCTTGCCCTAGATGGTGGAATTGGAGTTTTAAATAAGAATTTGATCTAAAAGAGAAAAGAATTTCTTTAGCCGGACCCAAGAGAAAAATCCTTGGGAAGGGAATTTTAGGTTTCCTAACCCTATTTAAAATAAGGAAGAGAAGGAAAAATCAAGAAACCCCTATTTTTTCCCCTTGTTGGCCGTCTCTCTCTCTCTCCCTCTCTCTCTCTCTCTCTCTCTCTCTCTCTCTCTCCTAAAACCCTAGCCGAGCAGCCCTAGCCACACCATCGAACCACCCACCGAGCCACCCAGCCCGCACGCACTTGCCGTCCCATCGCACCACACACCGCCCGCACACCCCCTCTACGCCGCACTGTGCCACTCCCAAAACCTCACAAGGAAAACGGATAACGACAACCTCAAAGCTTACGGATCCTGAGCCACACGAATCCGCAAGACTACCTCGCAAGCTATCACTCGAGGCTGGCATCCAAGGAGCAACTCAACCACCACAGAGGCTAGAGAAAGAGGAAATCTTCAATCCCCAAAGAACCAACAACTTGCCGTAACAACTCAACTCTTACTGGTGGCCTCCGCTCTTGCGGAACAAACAACTCTTGCTTGCTAACAACACAAAGCAGGGACCCTCTCATTGGGGTGACCATTGCGCTACTCTCGATCGACTACACAACTCAGAGCTAAGTGACTCACGCCAAACGGAAACGACTTCCCGGCAAGCAAACTCGGAAGGCGCTGAACTCCACACACGCCGCTGACTTGCTCAAACCCAAGGCAACAAGAACCAACTCTCTTGGAAGCAACACCCAAGAGAAAACTCAACCAATCGGACCACCAAACCGAAACAAACAAAGACTTGCTCAATCGCCGAGGGGGTCAACTCCCAAAACTTACCGACTAGGAACAAGACCTCGTATAACGCCCTCGGCTAGAACCGAACTAGCTCTCGAAACAACAAACGAACCAAATCTTGGCCAAACACTCACAAGAGGCGAGAACAACCTTTATCTGCAAATTTCTAGAACACCATCCAAGAATCCGCTTAATCGGACAAACGACTACTTCCAAGCAAACCCAACAAACTTTTCCTTCAAGCTAGCGCTTCCACCATTAACTCCAAGACCAAGGGAGTAACTCCGACAACTCCCCGAAGGAAACGGCTCTTACAAGCGGACAACCAACGGACAGAGAAACTCCACATACGCTCACCGCCTTGCTCCACCAGAGCAACAACATCTAATCTCACGGGGCACAACAAGGGTCCATCTCGATCAACCTCCAAATGCCAAACGGGGCAACTCAACATCCTGAAACAGGGAAAACAACCAACATGGCACAAACCACTCGCCCCCACGAGCAAAACTAAACTCTAGCAACTCCAATCCACACCTTGGTCAACACCAAGCATCAACTTGCCACCACACCAAAACCACTCCGGACTTTACTCCAAACAAACACTAGCTTGCTAGTCTACCAAGATCGCTAGCAACTCCACCGAGGCTACAACTACACGCCTCCAATAGCCAGCCAATCAAAACTCACTAGCCGGGCTCTGACCGAGCTCGGAGAGGCACTCCACAACCTAGGGTTCTTCGGCAACCCTCGACACACACTGCTAGGCATACGATCTAGCGGACAACCGCTGAACAAACAACTCCAATTTCCAAAGATCCCAACCATGCTGGCCAACTCCAACTCCTTGGGAACCTAGAGGACCCGAACGCTACTGAATGCGCGTCATCCTCCTACTCAAAGCATCGGCCACAACATAACTTCTACCCAAGGAAGGATCCGAACAACTCTCTTAGCCATGACGATCGAAACCACGCGCTTAGCTACCACCATCGCTCTTGTTCGGTTTCCAACCAACTCCAACCAACGATCAACAAGACGATCCGCCAACCAAGCTTAGGCCCAACTTAACAAATCTTGCCTAAGCAACAACTTGATACCACGAGCACGGTATCCTTACCACCTCAACCAAAGCCTTACAACAACCACCGAGTCCAACTTCTCAAGGAACCGAGCACGAGATCTCCAAAGCAAACCCTACATGGATCTCAAAAACTCGCCACGGAACGAACCACACAAAACACACTTGTGTGCACAACTCCCAACCTTCCTTTAGAGATCCAAGACTAACAAGCGCTTTTCCACAAAGCAACGATAACTCCCGGCAATGATACAAACAATCCAAGGAACACCAAAAGTCCCATCTCCACACGATACTCTGCCGAGGCAACCTTGCTCTACCAAAGCATAATCATGCCAAACCAAACTTACTTTATACCAAGCCTCTACCAAGGGTGCTTACGCCCAAGGCATCCAAAACCTCTCGCAAGGCATCACCATCTCGCCTCAAAAGCATCCAACTCGCCTCATAGGCATCCAAATTCATCGATAAGCATCCAACTCATGGTCCTCAATTTGGACCAAACTCGCATCTACAATGCTCAACTCTCCTCGATTTAGGCACTCGAAGGTAGTTGACCGCACTACCAACCACAAGGAAAATCTCTTGGCCTTAACACTAGCGCGAGACTCACGCGCACCAACATTTACCAACCGGCAACCTCACGACTTACCCAACCTCCGAAACATCGGGAAGAGGCTCCGGCTCCTCTCGAGCATCCTTTCGCTTGTAGTCCATCGACTACCACCGAACTAGCCCTCCGCACGACCTAAACGGGTGCAACCGCCATAAACAGATCCAAGGCTAAAGGAGTACGCTGAACTCCGAACGGCATAGAACCATCCGCTATGCCCAAGCCAAACTCAAGCTGAACCAGGACTTAGTGCCAAAGTGGCACACCAACCAATGCACCTCAAGTGCTACTACTACCAAATCCACATCCGAGGAAGTCGGGCTCATTAAACAACAACAGGCTCGCAAGGGGGCAAAGATGACCCTTCATCCGCCTCAAGCCACTAACACGGCAACTTGCCAAACAATCGGGCCATCGGTGGAGACTCGCTAGTCCACCTCTCACAAGGGACTTCCACCACCATCCGATGAACCAAACAAAGACAGAGGCGGCACACCTCGGCCTCTCGAACAGCGGGGCATCCCACACACGGATGCTAAACTCAAACTCGGCCAACTACTTTACTACTAGCAAAGTAGGACTTACTAAAACATCGAGCTCGACAGGGCATCCATTTGCCAACACAGGCGTCTCCATCAACGCCAACAAACTCATCCGAATAAACTCTGCTGATCATGCCCTCCCGGAACCTCCGGGGCTACAAGAGCTACTTGGGGGAAAAATGTCTGAAACAAACTCACACCGGGCTATCTATGCCCGGACTCCTCACTACGCGCTACAAATCTGCGCTTTGGGTCTCCGCTCTCGATAGCTAAAGACACGCCATCAAATCTCTCATGGCCGGAGCACACTCTGCTCAAGGAGTCTCACTGAGGCGCCGCTAGCCTCTACCCCCTCCTCCGTGCAACTCAATCGCCGGCCAAAATCGGCATGCGGGCCTAACAACCTGGACGCGGCCTCAACATCAACACGATCGGTCCAACTTCTCGGTCGGACATGCCAAGCGCCACTGCTCCTCCGGGTGCGATCAACATATCGGGCGATCCGCACGAAGCACCACCACCCTCTCACTAGGGAAAAGCGACAAGCGGGCCACAAATGGCCAACGGGAGTCTAAGCTCTGCCTCCCTGCGAACGATGTCCCGGGGGCATCCGAATCTATCTGGATACCTCAACAAGCCGCTAAACAAATCGCTGCAATGCGGAAAGTTGGCATGATGGCTCACTAAGCCCAAACCAACAACGAGTCGAACTCCTTTCGTCTCCGCTCCACAACACTACACAAGGCATACACAAGATGATAGGTATTGTAAATTCTTAACCCTTTTCCTTTCTAAAACAATAAACCTAGGCGTACCTGATGACTGTCGGAGTGCTGGTGATCATGGAAGGATGACCTACAACAAAAGGTCAGTCTACAGAATCTATGACTCTGAGCTTTGATACCAACTGTAAAGACCCGACCCAAAAAGGGGCTCTAAATGGGCCTTTACCCCAATGCATGTATTCAAAATAAAAGACATTATGAAAAATAAGTTTCGGATCCCAAGTAAAAACAGAAACATTCAACAATCAAAACATACATTTCTAAAAGCATACTCTGATCAGAGATTTATTTAAACCATTTAAACATTCCACAAGTACAAATATGCTGGAATCCATAAAACGTAAGAAAACATCCTAGGGCTCCGTGCCCGTCTACATGCATTCAGGGGAAATAACAAAAGTCAAGAGTCAAGATATAATAAAATGATCGGAGATGACAAAGCAGATTCCATGATCACAGCTCCTCCTTCACCATCCTGTCTCGCGCTTGGTTACTACCGGAAAACCACAGAATAAGGGTGAGTAACGAATTACTCAAGAAGAATCCCCAACCGGGGTACAATACGATATACATGATCATCTAGAAGAATGTATGCAAGCTATGAGTATAAACACGTAATAGAGCACATAGCTTAAGTCCACACTTGGACCTCGGATGCCAACTCGTGGTCTTAGTCCGGAAATACCACAACACACTAAACGCGCTTATACGGGAACAAGTCCCGCCTCGGCTTCATCTCTCGCCGATACGAAAGGTGCACTAGCTCAAGATCCCGAGGAGCTCTCCGGTCGGCGCCAGTAATGAGCGTAAGCGCGCACCGCATGCTACCGCAAACTCGGGGGTGCCGGGTCTAGTGGCAAGCTGCCGTGTTCACCACCATGCCTAACTAAATCTCTGGATCGGTGTCACGACATATAGGGGTGTGAGACTCGGACACGTGAACTATGTCACTGTACCACCGCACTTTGAGGCTAAGGAACCGGCCGTGGTAGGCTTACACCAGAAGCGGTCCTTGCCCTAACAGTGGCAATCAAGGGCTACGGCCGAACACGCCGAGGACGTGCCGATCGCCGGGACGAGGCAATGCCAAGTCATCATCCCGACCGTTGGGGCATTTAACGATCCGCCACCCTCACCCAAGATTGCGGGGCCACCCGTTAGGGTTAGCTAAACCCTAACGGGATCGGGACTGAGTACCATCTCGTACGTCCCTCGCTCGGGATGCAAGTTACGTTATGCATCCGGCCGGATGATGCTACCTACCCGAACTCTAAACCACAAAGCAATAATAACAATTCAATCAATGCACCCAATACGTGCTCAACAGATACAAGGAACCTAGCATGATACTACGAAGCAAAGCAGATATCGAACATGCCGAGATGGAACAACCTAGCATGGGCTAACATGAGAAACAATACAAGAGTTCATGCGATCAGAATTGAAATGTGAGCACCTAGGGCTAAACATGCTAATAATCATACACAGCATACAAAACAACAATCACAAATATACAGCAGGCCCACACAACTCCTGTAAGAAATCCTTACCTAGGTCGGGAGGCTTCTACACACAAATCCTCAAGTCATGAACAAACCCGAGCTAGCTACCGAGAACCTAACAAAACAATGATAATCATAATCCATAAGCCTAAATATAATAAAATAAACAAGGCTCGGCTCAAGAGCAACTCACGCGGCTCTACCGACACGCGGACGTCGCGCAGAAGGGGCTGATGGCGCGCGAGGACCGCACACCGGCGCCGACGGCGCGGCGGCGGAATCGACATCGGGCGCCGACGGCGCGGCGAGGCGGCAGGGCGCGCAGGCGCGCGCTGATGACGAGCGAGCGCCTGGCGCGGCGCGAGGCGACGCGACGCGATCGCGCGCGCGCGCGGCGCAGAGAGGAGCGGCGCGCAGCGCGACGCTGGCGGCGCGGCCGCTCAGCAGTCTGCGCGCGACGGCTGCGCGACGGGCTGGCGGTCTGGGCGGCTCGGTGCTCTTCTTGCCACGCGATCTGGGCACTGGGCTTGCTGCTAGGCGATCTGGCGGCTCGGCTTCTTTGGCAGGCGACTGCTACAAACACACACACACACAAGCTCTTCTCCTTACCTTCGGCCAACAAGAACACCCAATCGAGAAGATGAAGAGGATGAAGACTTACCCGGAATGATGATGAACGATCCAAGGGAGCTGCAAGGATGAAGAATCGGCAAGGAGAGCTTGGGAGAAAGCTTGGGCGGCCACAACTCTTTTGGAGAAGAAAACACAACAAACCTAATTTCTATTTCATTTAACCAAATGCACCAAACACCAAAGATCCAAGGTTAACTAAGATGTGATGCAGAAAGAGCAACAAGAGCACCTAATGGCTCAATTGGCACACATCTCTACAAGCTTCCCAGAGACCTGTGTTCAAACCAGTGCAGCACAATTTCCTTTATTTTTACTTTTGCACCAAACCTTGCTCAAACCAAACCACAAATCCTTCCAAAAACCTACATAAATCCATCCAATAATTTTAGCAACTGGAAAAAAGACATAAACGGCTCTGACGGCCAGACCAAATTACTAAAATACCCCTAGGGCATACCTGGAAGACCGGGATGAAAACCTGGGTCGTTACAAAACATGTCACGAACATGAATCAAAAGAAAACATGGAAACTATCACTAGAAACTCATATAATTACAGTAATCAGCGTGCTATCAACTATTCGCAGGGTCCACACAACCCCGGGTAAGAATCCTTACCTGGAAATAAGTGGAGGTTAATTATCCCGAATCAAATAACGACCCTTGAGCTTTTAAGCGAACTCGAGCAACCTAAACAAGTAATAAAACATCCTAATTAATAAACAGCATCTAAAATCAGGAAGTCCAAAGGGTGGAGGCTCGGGAATTTACCAACCGAGAAGGCACTAGATCTCGGTCCCATCTATCTCGGCAAAACAGGCACTCGGCGGCAAGTGGGCAGGCGGGACGTGCGGTGGGGCGCAGCAGTGGGCGGGCGCGGCGCCATTCTTGGGCGCGCGGTGCGGCGAGGGACGAAGGCCAGGACACGGTGACGGGCGCCGCGGCGCGCGCGCCGGCGTGGAATCGGTTGGGCGATGGCGTCAGTGTCAGCGCGCGGCGCGCGCGAACGGGCAACGCGGCGGCGGCGGCGGCTGGAAGCGTCTGGCGCTGAAATTTCTTCATGCTGCAGCGAGGCTAATCGCTGCTGGCTGGGGTCTGCTGCTTGACGATGGGGCTCTGGTGCGATCTGGCTGGCCGCTCATCGATCGCTTTGGTGGTTGCTTGGCTGGCCGGGACGGCTCGGTGAGGCTCGATTGGGTTTCTTGGTGAGGTCGGCCAGGAGAGAGAGAGAAAGAGAGAGAGAGAGAGAGAGAGAAAAGTGGTAAAACAAGGGAATGGGATTTTCTTGATTTTCTTTCCTTTTCCTAATTTAAATAGGTCTTGGTGACCTAAATCCCTTCCCCGGGCTTCCTCCTTCGAGTCCCGATTGAAGCAACCTTTTCTCCTTATAAAAACTCATTTAAACCAAGCTTCCAAATTACCATCTAGGGCAAGGGCTCAAATCCCAATGGAAGCACTTAAATTAACAATAATTTTGCTAATTACCAAATCACCTTCAAACTTCCAAACAACTAGCTCGAACTTCTTGAGTCCTGCAACCAACAACAATCAAGCCTCGACAAAGGCAGGAGTGACCCCTGGAATCCTCCAAAACCCACAAAACCCTGACCGGGGCAAAAGACCAAAATGCCCCTAAGGGTTAAAAAGCTCTAACGCCCCATCCGAACATCCGCATAATGTCCCGAAAACTCCTGGGAAACCGAAATAGAAAACTGGGCCGTTACAGCCGGGGATCTGCAGCGCTTACCATACAACGCCTCAAACGGTGCCATTTGAATGGTCGACTGAAAACTGTTGTTGTAGGCAAACTCCATCAAGTACAAGTGTAAGAACCCGACCCTAAATACGGTCCTAATCCTAGGTTCTCACTCAGCATGCAAGTTAAATATTTCATCAAGCGGTTTAGTGCTCATATTTAAAACCTTTAAAAACTTTTAGAACGGGGAATGCTTAAAACATAATCAACAGTTTTGTTTAAGAAAAACCAACGAAGTAAAACAAGCCTGGCCAGTATATATATAAAACATTCAAAACAGTTCAAACAACATTGAATAATGTTTCCCCTAGGACTCCTGTCCATCTACATGCTGAACAAATATGCAAACAATAAAGACAGAGTGCCATGGCTCCCATGATCAATCGGCTCCTCCGCTTAGCCGTCCCTCTTGTCCCAAGTTACACGTGGAAAACCACAGAAATAAGGGTGAGTATAAACATACTCAGTAAGAATCCCCAACCGGGGTACAATACAATACTTCAATCATCTAGCACCCTAGTATACATGCAAACAGTTACCAACACAGATCATAGCTCAACGAGCTTACAAGGCAGAATCTGGAATCCTCGGAAGTCTCCTACTTCCGGCCTAATGATTGGCTCTCATAACCAATCCCGGACATCTCCGAGGGTCTTTCTCCCTCGGCCAATTGATCACTCAAAATCCGATCCCAAAGATGTCCGACACCCTCGAGGGTCTTTCTCCTCGACCATATGATCACTCAAAAGCCAATCCCAATGGGTGTCCTCAAGGGCCTCTTACCCTCGCTATAACTGGACTATCGGAGAGTACCCAAAGTCCGGCTCTAAACCGGAAGGAACCGGTGTACTCACGAACATTAGCCCGGGAGCTCTCGAACCGGCGACTAAAGCGTGTCTTGCGCACACCGCATGCTCTTCTGCAACCGGCGTAAATGCGGGGGCCTAAGGGCAAACTACGCGGGCCGTGCACGCATGCCTAAGACTCGGAAACGGTGTCATCGAACACGAGTGGTGCGAGGCCCTCAAAGACTCATCTGTGCGGCTGTACCACCGACACGAAGCTAAGAACCGCCCAAGGCAGGCTTGCACCGCTGGCGGGGTTCCGCTCTAGCGAGCTACAAACTAGGCTTATGCCGATGTGGTAGCTACATCCACATCGGTTGTCGGGGAAGCAATGTACGTTATGCTTCGCTCTACTCCCGACAAGTGGGGACAAGGTGCGTTATGTCCACTCTCGGCCTCTAGATGATGACAGCCCTAACACACTAGCTAGAGTATAGAGTAAACGATTCCTCGCTAAACATACATAATCATCATCAATCATACATAACCTAGCATGATACTACGAACTTAAAGCAGGAATCTCAAGCATGCTGGAAGAACAATCCTAGCATGGCACTAACATGTACAAACAAGCAAACATGCTAGCAGGAATGCAATCACAAGTCATTCCTATCCACTAATCATGTCCATAAAAGTAAACATGCATATAAGGCACATTCAAGAAAGCATCGCAGGGTCCACACAACCACGGTAAGGAATCCTTACCTGGAAACGAGCAGAATAACCTTCACAATCAAATAATGACCCTCGAGCTTTAAAGCGAAACCGAGCAACCTAAGCATTTTAAAAGCATCCTAAATAAATATACAGCAGAATGCAAAGATAAAAATCTAAAAGGGATAGGTTCGGGAATTACCAACCGAGAAGGCACGGGGTCTCGCAGCAAGCGGGGCGCTGGCGCCACTGAGCGGCTGGCGGCGCTGGCTGGGCGCTAACGGCGCTGCTTTGCAAGGGCTGGCGCGGCAGGACGGCGCTGGCGCGCGGCTGCTTGTGATCGCGACAGGCGCAGCGCGCGCTGGGCGGACGCGACGAGCGTACGGGCACGCAGACGCGGACGGTGTCTTTGGCGCGGTGCGCGGTAGGCGGCAGCGTCGCGGGACGGCGCGCGCGCGTCTGGCGGTTCGTGAGGGACGGCAGCAGCTGCGTCTCGGCGGCTCGGTGCGGAACGGCGCGACGCGTCTGGGCTGGGAGGCGCGATCGGGCGGCGCTCGGCATGGGCGATGCGAGGCGTCTGCACGCTCGGGCATGGGTTGTCTTTGCGGTGCAGCTGTGCGCCTGGGCTGAGCAGGGCTGAGCGGGGGTGCGGCTAGGGCGGCTAGGGTTTCTTGGTGAGGTCGGCTAGGAGAGAGAGTGAGAGAGAGAGAGAGAGATTTTTTCCAAAACAAGGGGAATAGGATTTTCTTTCCTTTTCCTAATTTAAATGGGTCTAAAATCCCTTCCCAAGGCTTTCTCTTGCGGGTCCCTAAAAAGAAATTCTTTTCTTTTTAACTAAATCTTCTTTTTCTAAAAACTCCAATTTCACCATTAGGGCAAGGGTTCAAATCTCAATGGGACCAATTAAATTCCAATTAATTTTGCTATCAACCGGAATGTCTCCGAACTTCTAATCAACTAACCCAAACTCCTTGGGTCTTGCAACCAACATTAATCAAGTCTCAACGAAGGCCGAAATGACCACAAGCCCCGAAAATCCTCAACCTCTGACCGGGACCAAAATACCAAAATACCCTTAAAGGTTAAAACAGCTCTAACGGCCCATCCGAACATCCGAATAATGACCCGAAATCACCTGGGTACCCGAAATAGAAAACTGGGCCGTTACAATACTCCCTCCTTTTAAGACTTTCGTCCTCGAAAGTCCTAAGACGAAAACATGCGATAACTAGTCGGTGAGCCACATCCTCTGACTCGCACCAACTCTCAAACGGTCTTACGACTCTAGGGCTCACTTATCCATGCTAACCTAACTCGGAACGCCTCTCTACGGTGCTACTCTCAGCAAACTCGTGAACGGGTCACAAGCTCTAAAACTCAACGCCACGCTCCAACAGAATCTTCCTGAATGCTCATAGCTGTTATCAAACAGCCTCGACCCTTCACCATGCTGACCAAACAACTGAACCTCCCAGGTTTAAGAAACTAAACGGCCTACTCATACTTCGCAAGAGACCTGCGAACCCCACCGTAAGAACCCCACTGGTTGCCTACAATCCTTAACGAAATCCAATTCGAACCACCAACTGGTGACTGATCCCTAGGCAACCTTCTCCAACTAGCATGCGTCCACAACACTAAAGCAACCATCTTACGAGAAATCGAAGCACCAAAGCCAAGGGCACTTTTCTGGTTCACCAAACGGCTACCACCACACACACTAGCTGATACTTCAGCTTCGGCCACCCCTGAACGACAGGGTCCAAGAACAGGCTCCACTCAGCCAAACTAATAAACCGGAGCCCCTCATCGGCCGACAACAAACTTTCCAATGCAATCCGATCAGCCACTGGCCTAGGTGAACATCGCCAGACAGGAAAACAAACAACATTCCTCTCACGGAAACCTCGAGCAACAAGGAATAAAACATTACGTGGCTACTAGCAACACGATAGCTGGAGGATCGCAACTCAAGGGATTTACCACCCAATGCCACGGCACCTCTGTGCCAACTCACTCAACTGTGGCTCAGCTAAAATGCCAACTGCGAATGCACAACGACTAAAAGAAAAGCCCGAGAAAGGCTTGCTTAGCAGAAACTCAAACCTAGCTCATAACGAGCAAAGCTCGCCTCCAAGCTGCCACTCAACTCTTAAGCCCATCCGTTTGCTCCAAGGGCTTCCTCCTTATAGCTTAGACCTAACTCTTCTTCCAATCCAGAAACTCCACCCACGAGACATCGCGAGGAATAAGGATAGCGACGACCACAAGCTTGCGGATCCTGAACAACACGAGTCGGCAAGACTACCTCAAAAGTTAAAACTCGAGGCCGGCATCCACGGTGCAACTCAACTACCAAAGAACTAAGGGGGGTCTACAAGCTCCAAAGATCCAACAACCTTCCGCCAACAACTCAAGCCTTTGAACTGGCCGGCCTTCCCTCGCGGAACAAACAACTTTCCGCTTGCTATCAAACAGACGCAGGGACACTCTCGCTAGGCTGATCATTTGCGCTTACTCGATCAACTACACAACTCAGGAGCTAAGCTGACTCCTCCTCTACAGGAACGATTTCCTAGCAAGCGGACTTCCGAAGGACAGCGAATTTCACACACGCTCGCTGTCTTGCTCAAACTCAACAATAACAACCACCAACTCTTCTCGGAAGAAACATCCAAGGGTTCCTCAATCGCTTGAACCACCAACTTGGAACTAGCAGTGCCTACCCAATTGCCGAGGGAGGGGTCAACTCCCAAAACTTCCTGACTAGTAACAAGTCCCCAGGGCAACGCCCGCTTGCTCGAACCGAGCTAGCTCACAAAACAACATGGGAACCAAACCTTGGTCAACACCAAGCACCACCTCGCTAAGAATTCCGAAAATCAACGTGGAGGTTACCAAGAACATGTAACGGCCCCGTTTTCCTTCCCGGTTAATAGCAAAATTAATTGGGAATTAATTGGATCCTTTGGGATTTGAACCCTTGCCCTAGATGGTGGAATTGGAGTTTTAAATAAGAATTTGATCTAAAAAGAGAAAAGAATTTCTTTAGCCGGGACCCGCAAGAGAAAAATCCTTGGGAAGGGAATTTTAGGTTTCCTAACCCTATTTAAAATAAGGAAGAGAAGGAAAAATCAAGAAACCCCTATTTTTTCCCCTTGTTGGCCGTCTCTCTCTCTCTCTCTCTCTCTCTCTCTCTCTCTCTCTCTCCTAAAACCCTAGCCGAGCAGCCCTAGCCACACCATCGAACCACCCACCGAGCCACCCAGCCCGCACGCACCGTCCATCGCACCACACCTGCCCGCACAGCCCCTGCGCCGCACCAGACCACACCCGCCCAGGCCACCCGCACAGATCGCCCGGCCTACGCCGCCCGGCCACCGCCGCTGCCGACTGTAAGCCCCACCGTCGCACACCCATCACTGCCCGACGCCGCTCGCTGACGCCCAGCCCCGTCGCCTGCAGCTCGTCACGCCCAGCAGTTCAGACGTTCGCCCGCGCGCCAACCCAGCGAGCCCGCTCGCTCGCGCGTCGCCCCTTGTGACGCGCATTGCCGCGCGCCACTGCGCGACTGCTCGTCTGCCCCGCCACGCCAGACGCCAGCGCTGCCTCGCCTCGCCAGCGCCCAGCGTCCTTTCGCTTTGCCGCGCGCCCGAGCCCGCCCGGCTCCTCTTACCGCACAAAGCGCCCGCCCCAGCCGCCTTGCTTGCCGCCGAGCTCGTGTCCTCCTCTCGGTTGGTAATTCTCGAGCCTTTTCCCTTTCGTTTTTTTAAGCTGCTGGCTGCTGTATATTTACTTAGGATGCTTTACTTATGCCTAGGTTGCTCGAGTTCGTATTAAGCTCGAGGGTCTTTTTGATTGTAATAGCCATTCTCCACTTGTTTCCAGGTAAGGATTCCTTACCGTGGTTATGTGGACCCTGCGATGCTTTCTTGAATGTGCCTTATATGCATGTTTACTTTTATGGACATGATTAGTGGATCGGACAGCTTGTGATTGCATTCCTACTAGCATGTTTGCTTGTTTGTACATGTTAGTGCCATGCTAGGATTGTTCTTCCAGCATGCTTGAGATTCCTGCTTTAAGTTCGTAGTATCATGCTAGGTTATGTATGAATGATGTTGACTATGTATGTTTAGCCAGGAATCGTTTACTCTATACTCTAGCTAGTGTGTTAGGGCTGTCATCATCTAGAGGCTGAGAGCGGACATAACGTCCCTTGTCCCCACCGGTCGGGAGTAGAGCGAAGCATAACGTACATTGCTTCCCCCCGGCAGCCGATGTGGATTTAGCTACCACATCGGCATAAGCCTAGTTTGTAGCTCGCTGAGCGGAACCACGCCAATGGTGCAAGCTCGCTTGGCCGGTTCTTAGCTTGTGTCGGTGGTGTCAGTTTGCACAGATGAGTGCCGAGGGCCTCGCACTAATGTGTTCGGTGACACCGCTTCCGAGTCTTTAGGCATGCGTGCTGCCCGCGTAGTTTGTACTTAGGCCCCACATTTACGCCGGTTGCAAAGAAGCATGCGGTGTGCGCGCGACACGCTTTAGTCGCCGGTTCGGAGAGCTCCCGGGCTAATGTTCGTGAGTACACGGTTCCTTCTGTTTAGAGCCGGACTTGGGTACTCTCCGATAGTCCAGTTTTATAGCGAGGGTAAGAGGCCCTTGAGGACACCCATTGGGATTGGCTTTTGAGTGATCATATGGTCGAGGAGAAAAGACCCTCGAGGGTGTCGGACATCTTTGGGATCGGTTTTGAGTGATCAATTGGCCGAGGAGAAAAGACCCTCGGAGATGTCCCGGATTGGTTATGAGAGCCAATCATTAGGCCTGGAAGTAGGAGACTTCCGAGGATTCCAGATTCTGCCTTGTAAGCTCGTTGAGCTATGATCTGTGTTGGTAATCTTGTTTGCATGTATACTAGGGTGCTAGATGATTGATGTATCGTATTGTACCCGGTTGGGAGGATTCTTCTTGAGTATGTTTATACTCACCCTTATTTCTGTGGTTTCCCACCGGGTAACTTGGGACAAAGACCGACGGCTAAGCGGAGGAGCCGATTGATCATGGGAGCGCACTCACTGTCTTTATTGTTTGCATATTTGTTCAGCATGTAGATGGACAGGAGTCCTAGGGGAAACATTATAAAAAGTTGTTTGAACTGTTTTGAATGTTTTTATATATACTGGCTAGGCTTGTTTTACTTCGTTGGTTTTCTTAAACAAAGTTGTTGATTATGTTTTAAGCATTCCCCGTTATAAATGTTTTGAAAGGTTTTAAATATGAGCATTAAACCGCTCGGTGAAATATTTAACTTGCATGCTGAGTGAGAACCTAGGTTTAGGACCGTATTATGGGTTGGGTTCTTACAGAACAGCTCTAACTTGTTATCCGACAACAAGCATCCAGCAACTCAACCGAGGAACACTGCCTTGGTCTGACTGAGCTCTGGTGAGGCTCTCCACAACTTAGGGTTCCTCCGATCGCCCTCCGACACACACTGTCGTCAAACGGTCTAACAGACAACTGGCTACACGAGCACATCTCCCTTCAGCATCCCAACTGTGCTGGCCAAAAGCTCTTCCTTGCCACATCTGTAGCAAGCACGGGCGATGCTCCACACAATCCGAAAAGCGCCTTACCACACTTGATGCAATGAGCCGGCCGCCTGGCCCCGCCCCGCTGACGATCCTGAGCTCTAACCTGCGGTCGGCGTTGATCGCGACCCCTAGACTGGCCCTATCGGCGAGTCTCGCTAACCACCGAGCGGGACAACGAAGACCCAAACTCCCTCTTGCTCAAAGCATCAGCCACATCGTAGCTTCAACCCAGGGTAAGGACCCGAACAACTCTCTTAGCCATGGCTGCCAGAAACTACGCGATTATGCTACCATCGCCCTTGTTCAGTTCCAACTGAACTCCAACCATCGATCAACAAGAAATGCCTCTACCCAGGTCAAGGGCCAACTAGCATAACTTGCCTAAGCAACAACCAGGCTACCGACACGGTAACCTCTCGACCCAAGTTAGGGCACTTGCCAAGAACTAAAGTCCTAACTCCTCAGAACTGAGCACTGGTTTCACAACCCGAAACCCCTCGTGGTTCTTGAAAAATACACCACGGAACGAGCTATACAAAAGTACATTGGCGTGTACAGCTCCAACTTGGTTCCTTAAGATCCAAACCAACAAGTATTCTCACACAAGGCAACTTTTGCCTCCCAATAGAGCCACTTCTAGCAAAGGAGCAACAAGAGTTCAACCCACTCAGGGTCAACTCACCACGGAATGCCACATTGGTCGACTCACTCTTACAAGAGCATATCCACACCAAGCTAACTTAACTCCTACCGATGGTCCACTAAACGTGCTCCGATCAACCATCCAACTCATGGCTCTAACAGTGGATCAACCACGCATCATCGATGCCAACCCTACTCATATTAGGGTAACTCCAGGGTAATCGAATCACACTACCATCCAACTGGCTCACAAGCCCACAACACAGGCGCGAGATCTCGGACGCGCTAGCCCTTAACAACCAACAGTATCCTTTGTACCCAACTCTCGGTGACCTCGAAGGCTCCTACTTATCCTCGAACGACCTCAAACTTGCAGTTCTCTAGCTACCACCGAGCTAGATCTCTTATGCAACCCAAATAGGTTAAATCTCATGAATGGGTACAAGACTAGTGGGGATGCTAAACTCCGGGCGGGTCCTGGAACCACCTGCACAAAAAGTGCTAACTGGTCTGAATCTAGGCCTCCTCTCAAAGCTTGGTGCCAACAGGCACTACTTCCTTTACAACACAAACATCCCTTTACTGGCTTCAAGCCACTCTGAGGGTAGGGAAGGTCACACTCCAGGTGACAGGGCAATGGCACTCAACACAAAAGTCTCAAGAATCGAGTAGACTACTCTCTGACATCACGTCCAACAGACAAGCCAAGGCCCACTCCCGCATCCCACTTGATGCTCAACGAATACTCGAGCCAACCCTCGGGTGGCAAAGACCTAGCTCCACACTGAACATGCTAACAGAAGGTGCTTCTCTCTAATAGCCACCAAAAAACCACGGACGGATTAAGTCCTCGACAAGCAAACTCCACACTACCCCCACGCTACGAGGGTACTAAAAGAACTGGCCAGAAACGATCAGTAGGCTTGCGGGAGGACAAGATGTCTCTACATCTTCCTCAAAAGCTACTAACTTGGCAGCTTGCCAATCGACCGGTGGTCGGTGGAGACTCTACTTTGTCCGCCTCTCACGGGGACTTCCACCACCACACCGCCGCATCAAACAACACCGAGCGGCGCGCCTCGACCTTTAAACATCCGGTCATCGGCCTCTGAACACTAGGTCATCGCAACACTTGGATGATAAACTCGATCCCGGCCAACCACCTTGCCGCTAGCGATGGGTCTCAAAACATCCACTCTGAGGCTTCCACTTGCCAAACTCGGCTCGATCAACGCCAACTATCTTATCAAAGATAAACCTGCTGATCAAGCCCTCCCGGGAACCTCCGGGGCTACTGGAACTACAAGGAGGGGTGTCTCCTAAATAAACTCTACCAGCTGGGCTATCTATGCCCAAGACTCCTCACTTCGCGCTACAAACTGCGCTTGGGTCTCCGCTCTCTGTTAGCTAAAAGACTCGCCATCAACTCCTCATGGTCGGAGCACACTCTGCTCAAGGAGTCTCACTCTGAGGCGTGCTAGCCTCTACCCCCTCCTCTAGGCAACTCAACTGCCAGGGCCAACTCTGGCCAACGGGCTAAACAACCCTGGACGCGGCCTCAACATCCATACAAACGGTCCAACTCCTCGGTCGGACATGCCAAGCGCCCCGCTTCTCCAGAGTGCGATCCACGCACTAGCGATCCGCACGAGCACCTCCACCTCTCACTAGGGGAGAACCACAATCGGGCCACAAATGGCCTCACGGGAGTCTAAGCTCTACTCCTGCTGGGTGCGATCGACACACCGGCGATCTGCACAAAGCATAAAACCTAGCCCACGCTGGGGCTCTCACTGCCAAGCAAGGGTAACACATGTATACTAGATGCAGTATTGTAAAATAAAACCCTTAGCTTAATGAACTCTGACAAACCTGACGGCCGAGGAGTACTGATGATCATGGGGGCAACAACCTGCAAAGTAAGTTAGTCTACAGAATCTATGACTCTGTGCTCTGATACCAACTGTAAGAACCCGACCCTAAATACGGTCCTAAACCTAGGTTTTCACTCAGCATGCAAGTTAAATATTTCATCAAGAGGTTTAGTGCTCATATTTAAAACCTTTAAAAACTTTTAGAACGGGGAATGCTTAAAACATAATCAACAGTTTTGTTTAAGAAAAACCAACGAAGTAAAACAAGCCTGGCCAGTATATATATAAAACATTCAAAACAGTTCAAACAACTTTTAATAATGTTTCCCTAGGACTCTGTCCATCTACATGCCGAACAAATATGCAAACAATAAAGACAGAGTGCCACGGCTCCCATGATCAATCGGCTCCTCCGCTTAGCCGTCCCAAGCCTTTGTCCCAAGTTACCCGTGGAAAACCACAGAAATAAGGGTGAGTATAAACATACTCGGTAAGAATCTCAAACCGGGGTACAATACGATACTTCAATCATCTAGCACCCTAGTATACATGCAAACAGCTTACAACATGCATCATAGCTCAACGAGCTTACAAGGCGAATCTGGAATCCTCGGAAGTCTCCTACTTCCGGCCTAATGATTGGCTCTCATAACCAATCCCGGACATCTCCGAGGGTCTTTCTCCCTCGGCCAATTGATCACTCAAAACCGATCCCAAAGATGTCCGACACCCTCGAGGGTCTTTCTCCTCGACCATATGATCACTCAAAAGCCAATCCCAATGGGTGTCCTCAAGGGCCTCTTACCCTCGCTTATAACTGGACTATCGGGAGAGTACCCAAGTCCGGCTCTAAACTGGAAGGAATCGTGTACTCACGAACATTAGCCCGGGAGCTCTCCGAACCGGCGACTAAAGCGTGTCTTGCGCGCACACCGCATGCTCTTCTCGCAACCGGCGTAAATGCGGGGCCTAAGGGCAAACTACGCGGGCCAGTACGCATGCCTAAGACTCGGAAACGGTGTCACCGAACACGAGTGGTGCGAGGCCCTCGGCACTCATCTGTGCACTGTACCACCGACTGAAGCTAAGAACCGCCAAGGCGGGGCTTGCACCGCTGGCGGGGTTCCGCTCTAGCAGCTACAAACTAGGCTTATGCCGATGTGGTAGCTACATCCACATCGGTACATCGGGGAAGCAATGTACGTTATGCTTCGCTCTACTCCCGACCGGTGGGGACAAGGTACGTTATGTCCGCTCTCGGCCTCTAGATGATGACAAATTTCTAACACACTAGCTAGAGTATAGAGTAAACGATTCCTCGCTAAACATACATAATCATCATCAATCATACATAACCTAGCATGATACTACGAACTTAAAGGGAATCTCAAGCATGCCGAAGAACAATCCTAGCATGGCACTAACATGTACAAACAAGCAAACATGCTAGCAGAATGCAATCACAAGTCATCCTATCCACTAATCATGTCCATAAAAGTAAACATGCATATAAGGCACATTCAAAAAGCATCGCAGGGTCCACACAACCACGGTAAGGAATCCTTACCGAAACGAGCGAATAACCTTCACAATCAAATAATGACCCTCGAGCTTTAAAGCGAAAACGAGCAACCTAAGCATTTTAAAAGCATCCTAAATAAATATACAAAGCAGCCAAAAGTGCCTTAAAAATCTAAAAGGGATAGGTTCGGGAATTACCAACCGAGAAGGCACGGGGTCTCGGCGAAAGAGGGGGCGCTTTGGCGCTGGCTGTGCGCTGGGCGCTGGCTGGGCGCTTAACGGCGCTGGCTGGGCGCTGGGCGCGGCAGGGACAGGCGCGGCGCTGCTGGTTGCGCGCGCGATCGCGACGATGGCGCAGCGCGCGGCGGCGCGGACGCGAACGAAGCGGCACGTTCGCACTCGACGCGGACGGTGGCTGAGGCGCGGCGCGCGCGGCAGGGCGACAGCGGCGGACGGCGCGCGCGTCTGGGCGGTCGTGCGGACGGCGCGCGCGCGCTCGGGCGGTTCGTGCGGGACGGCGCGCGCGCGTCTCGGGCGGCTCGTGCGGAACGGCGACGCGCGCGACGCAGGCTGGCTGGGCGGCGCGCGCATCGGGCGCGCGCTGGCATGGGCGATGTAGGCGTCTGGGCACGCCGGGCATGGGCTGTCTTTGCGGTCTGGCCGCTGCGCGCTGGGCTGCAACTGGCTGCTGGTGCGCTGGGCCGAGCAGGGCAGAAGGGGTGCGGCTAGGGCGGCTAGGGTTTCTTGGTGAGGTCGGCTAGGAGAGAGAGTGAGAGAGAGAGAGAGAGAGATTTTTTTTTTCCAAAACAAGGGGAATAGGATTTTCTTTCCTTTTCCTAATTTAAATGGGTCTTAAATCCCTTCCCAAGGCTTTCTCTTGCGGGTCCCATAAAGAAATTCTTTTCTTTTTAACTAAATCTTCTTTTCTAAAAACTCCAATTTCACCATTAGGGCAAGGGTTCAAATCTCAATGGGACCAATTAAATTCCAATTAATTTTGCTATCAACCGGAATGTCTCCGAACTTCTAATCAACTAACCCAAACTCCTTGGGTCTTGCAACCAACATTAATCAAGTCTCAACGAAGGCCGAAATGACCCTAAAGCCCTGAAAATCCTCAACCTCTGACCGGGGAGCAAAATACCAAAATACCCTTAAAGGTTAAAACAGCTCTAACGGCCCATCCGAACATCCGAATAATGACCCGAAATCACCTGGGTACCCGAAATAGAAAACTGGGCCGTTACAACAAGTACTGGTCCCAACTGCCAGGGAAATCCAACACGCAGGCTCGCAACATATCCTCTAAGATCTGATTTACCCGCTCAGTCTGGCCATCGGTCTGAGGGTGGAAGGTCATCTTTGTGAGTGCACTCAGTGCTCAAACTCGCGTGAAGGGCCTTCCAAAACCGTGATGTAAAATCGAATCCCGGTCGGAGATAATTTTAATCGGCACTCCGTGGTACCTCACTATTCGCTCAAGGAACAGCTTGTGCCCATCGCTCCACGGTGTAGTTTATCCCGCCGAATGAAATGGGCACTCTTAGTTAACCTATCAACGACCACCCAAATCGGCATATCCTCTAGGAGTCTGGGCAAACCCGAGATAAAATCCATGGTGATCTCCTCCCACTTCCACTGGGGCACCCCGAGCGGTTGCAACAAACTCGCTGGCTTTCTGCTGGGCGCCTTCACTGTTGACAGTGAGACACCGACTAACGAATCGGGCAATCTCCTCTTCATCCCCATCCACCAAAAAGTCTGCTTTAAGATCTTGGTACATCTTGTTACCCCACGGGTGCCAAGAAAAAGGCGAGGTGTGAGCCTCGGTCAATAACTCTGTGCGAACACCGCATCGGTGGAACACGAGCCGACCTTTATATCTCGGACCCCATCCGCAAGTATCACAAAGTCGAAGTCACCATCACTGAACCTCTCATACAAACTTTTAACTTAGGATCTTTCACCGGTCGTCGATAATCCTTTGCCTTATCGAAGGCTGGATGGTCAATCGAGCTACCCCGCGGTAACATCCCCTAACAACATCGCTATTTCCGCCTCTCGAGATCCTTCCCGATGATACTCTTGGGGTTTGCCAATGTTGCGATCACGAGGCCTTTCTACTTAGTGCATCAGCCACAACATTTGCTTTTCCGGGTGATACAAGATCTCACAATCGTAATCCTTCACGAGCTCCAACCACCTCCTCTCGCCTCATGTTCAGTCCTTCTGAGTGAAGAAATACTTGAGGCTTTGGTGATCCGAGAAAATCTGAATCTTCTCCCCATACAAGTAGTGCCTCCAAATCTTAAGTGCAAAGACGACCACGCTAAACTCCATATCATGAGTCGGGTAATTCGCTCGTGCGGTTTCAATCGCTCGAAGCGTGCACGCTATCACCTTACCGTGTTGCATCGTAACGCACCCCAAACCAAACTTGCCGCATCATCAGACACCACGAAACCCCAGTCCCCTCCGAACCGCCAACACCGGGCGGCGTCAAAACCGCTCTTTAGCTTCGCAAAACTCTCATCGCACTTCCTATCCCAAACGAAATCAACACCCTTCCTCGTCAATCGAGTAAGCGGGCGACTATAGCGGAAAAATTTTGAACGGCGCGTCGGTAATATCCGGCCGCACCCGTGAAGCTACGAATCTCCGACACGATCGTCGGTCCAGCCCACGAACTAACGGCCTCTATCTTCGAAGGGTCCACAGCCCACTCCTCCTTAGACACAACGTGCCCCAGAAATGCTACCTCCTCGAGCCAAAAGTCACACTTTGAGAACTTCGCATAGAGCTTGTTCTCGCGCAAGGCTGCCAAAATCTGCCTTAGGTGAGAGGCATGGTCCTCCTTAGACTTAGAGTACACAAGAATGTCATCTATGAACACGATGACAAAGCGGTCCAAGAATGCCTTGAACACTCTGTCCATCATGTCCATGAATGCAGCTGGGGCGTTCTTCAGTCCGAAAGACATGACTACGAACTCATAATGCCCATACCTCGACCTGAACGCTGTCTTGGGAATATCTGCATCCCGAATCCTCAACTGGTGGTAGCCCGACCTCAAGTCAATCTTCGAAAACACACAAGCTCCCTGGAGCTGGTCAAACAGGTCATCGATACGAGGCAGCGGGTACTTGTTCTTAATGGTTACCTTGTTCAGTTCCCTGTAATCGATGCATAGGCGCATCGAGCCATCCTTTTTCTTAACAAACAGCACGGGTGCTCCCCACGAGGACACACTCGGCCTAATAAATCCTCTGTCAAGCATCTCCCGCAGCTGTTCTTTTAACTCTTTCAGCTCTGCTGGCGCCATGCGATAAGGAGCTTTCGAGATAGGGCGAGTCCCCGGCTCAAGCTCTATTGAGAAGTCCACCTCCCTCTTCGGCGGCAGGCCAGGCAACTCCTCGGGAAAAACATCTGCAAACTCTTGCACTATGGGCACCTGCTCGACAGATAGTGGGTCACGGTTCTCCCTAGTCAACTTAGCTAAGAAACCCCAAGCTCCTCGAGCTAACAAACGGTGAGCTTTAACTGCCGAAATCACCGGCGGACACACCCCACTCTGGGCCCCCGAAATTTAAAGGTAGGCCTACCGGCGGCCCGAACACCACCTCCTTACAACGACAGTCAATCATAGCGTGGTTCTCAGCTAACCAATCCATGCCGAGGATCACATCAAAACCGCTCATAGCTAACACAATGAGGGTAACCTGCAGAGTCTGGTCGGATACCTGTATCCGACCGTCCCTTACCTTCTGGCTAGCCAGCATACTAGTTCCCGAGGGAGTAGCGACAGACAACTCAAAACCTAGAGGCTCTAAATTCATGCAAGCAAGCTCAGCAAAAACAGCAGAAACAAACAAATGGGTGGAACCCGAATCAAACAACACAAAGGCGAGGTGATCAAGAACTAGGAGCGTACCTGCCACTGCGGGTCCGGCTCTCTCAGCCTCTTGGCGAGTCGTAGCATATACTCTTCCCTGCTGCTGAGCTGGCTGTGCCACCACTGCCTTCTGGGTGCAGTGCCGGGCCCGATGCCCTTCCTTTCCACAGTTGAAACAAGCTCTAGGGTTACCACCACAGGGTCCCCAATGCTGCTTCCCGCAGGATCTATAATACGGTGGCGGCGTCCTTACGCCCTGTTGGCGAGGCTGATCACGGTTACGGTCTCGGTACTGGTCCCTGCCATGATAAGAACCCTGGCGGCGCTGACCGCCCCCCCGGACATTGCTCCCTGGGTCAAACTTGCGCTTCTGGCCTGAGTACACTGGGGCCTTAGACACTACGGTACTAACAACCTGCTCCGGAGGATACTTCCCATCATAAATCGTTGCCAACTGTACTGTCTTGGCAAAAGTTTCTGGGGCCTGTGCCCTAACATCCTGAGACACTCCCTGTCTCAAACCCGCAATAAACTTCCCGATCTTCGATTCCGGGTAGAAATCAATCGTGGCGCGCGAAGTATCCATACTCTGAGAACTTCTTCTCGTACACCTCGATCGAGTCGGACCCACTCGCTTAAGGTTTGAAAACAGCTCAATCATCTTCTCTTGGGCTTCTTCACGATAAATTTTGCCTTGAACTCACTTTGAAGAACTCCCGTGTGGCGTGTGGAGACCCGGCGGTCTCTCACTTAAGGTGGAATCCCACCACCACTTAGCTGTACCAAATAATACGTGAGCCGCACATCGAGCTCACTGCACCTCGTGACACTCCATTACCATAAACGTATATTCTAACTCAAAGAATCCACGTGGCAGCCTACCAATGGTTCCCTCAGGGCACTAAACTTCTCCGGCCCCATTTCACAAAATCCTTCACCACTTGCCTAGATCCTCGCACCTTCCGCCATAACGGCCTCATTCACAATTGGCTCTCGCGAGTCGGGCGGTCTTGGTGGCGCCGCAGCCTCTCTCACCGAACCAACTCGGCCGATTGTTTGATCCGAACGCGGACTCCTCCTCTCTCGCAGCACTAACCAAGCTTGCGTTTTCTCTCGCTCGGCCCTTTGGTCGGCTAGCAACCCAACCATAAGAGCCCTCATAGACTCCACAAAAGTAGCTCCCGCAGCCCTCTTGAGGCTCACTTGCCCCTACGCCTCTCCGGCAACACACGCTTGAAGGGCCCGACGGTGGCCTAACATCGCGATCGCCTTGGGACGAGGTCCCCGGTGTCGTAATCGATACGAATGCCTTGGGTGGTCGGCCTCGAGCCTCCCCGCCTCTACGAGTGATCGCATACCGAAATCTACAAACAAACCAACAATGGGTCAGAACCTGTCTTCCCTGCTCTACAACAACAAGTCATGTACATGCAAGGTGCTACCGGTATTGTAATTCTTAACCCTTAACTTTAAACTTACGGACATACCTGATGGCTGGCGGAGCGCTGATGATCATGGAAAACAACCTACAACTGCAGGTCAGTCTACAGAACATATAACTCTGGGCTCTGATACCAACTGTAAGGACCCGACCCAAGAAACGGTCTCTAACCTAAAGTCCATACTTAGCATGCATGATTAAGAATATAAACATCATTCAGAGTCGGAAGTTTAAACCATTGCAGTAAACACTTTTAAAACAAAACCATGATTTCAATTAAATAAAACAGGTAAATGACTGATCAGTACTTTCTTAAAACAATTCAAAGGAAAAACGGTAGGAGAACATAAAATAGTTTGAGTGCTTTTCCCTAGGGACCCAAGTCCCACTACATGCTAAATCATTAAGGAAAACATTTAAAGAAACGTGCGACCCAGAGTCAGCTATCCATGATCATCGAGCCGCTTCCTCCTAGCCATCCAGCCTCTGTCCCAAGTTACCTGGTGGAAAGCCACAGAAAATAAGGGTGAGCAACAAGTTACTCAGTAAGAATCCCCAATCGGGGTACAATACGAAATCATCTCATTTAGCACACGGACAGGCAACCATACAAAGACTTAGAGCACGAACGGCTGGCTTAGGCTATGAGCTACTTCTAGGGCGAGCCTATCCAAGGGCTTCCGTCTATAGCCTCTCCTAGGTCCTACATTTGGATGCCCTTCGGGCCTTACACAACCTAGACACACGGTGATGCCCAAAGGGGCTTACACACTTAGGATGCCCATCGGGCCTTACACCTTCAAGACGGTGATGCCCAAAGGGCCTTACACACCTAAGATGCCCATAGGGCCTTACACCTCCGAATCGGTGATGCCCAAAGGGGCCTTACACACCTAGGATGCCCGTAGGGCCTTACACCTCCAAACTCGGTGATGCCCAAAGGTGGGCCTTACACACGTAGGATGCCCGTAGGGCCTTACACCTCCGAGAATCGGTGATGCCCAAAGGGCCTTACACACCTAGGATGCCCGTAGGGCCTTACACCTCCGGATGTCCATCGGGTCTTGCCTTGAGCGGGACCCCAAACTAGTTACCTCTACGGCCCTCTATACTATACATCACACATCTAACCGTAACTTGGATCTAGCAAAGATACAATAGGCGATGGTTCTATCAAGATAGGAAAGCCTAACATGGAACTAACGGGATGTAAACATGTCACGAACATGAATCAAAAGAAAACATGAAAACTATCACTAGAAACTCATATAATTACAGAATCAGCGTGCTATCAACTATTCGCGAGGTCCACACAACCCCGGTAAGAATCCTTACACGGAAATAAGTGGGGTTAATTATCCCGAATCAAATAACGACCCTCGAGCTTTTAAGCGAACTCGAGCAACCTAAACAAGTAATAAAACATCCTAATTAATAAACAAAGATCTAAAATCGTGGAAGTCCAAAGGGTGGAGGCTCGGAATTTACCAACCGAAAAGGCGCTGCCTCTAGCAAGCAAAGCAGCGACAGCGTTGCTAGCGTGGCGCGCGCAGGGCGCTGGCGCGCAGACTGGCGCTATCGGCGGTCTGGCGCACTGGCGCGCGCAGGGGACGTTAGCGCTATTCTGGCCGCGAGCGCGCGGGGGACGAGTTGCCGGCGCTGGCCGCGCGCGGCGGGACGAGTCTGCAGCGCTGGCGGCGGCGGACGCAGACGAAGCGGCACCGCACGCAGACGCGGCGGTGCGGTGCAGCGTCGCGGCGCGACGGCGCTGGGGTGGTGTGTCGTGGCGCGCGAGGCGGCTACACGCCGGTCGCCGGGCGACTGGTGCGGAGTGGAGGGTGGGTCATTCGCGGCGGTGGGCGAGCCGGCCGCTCGACGCGATCCGGGCCGGCGGTGGCTCGGTGCGGTGCGGCAATGGTCAGCAGGGCGTGCGATGTCGCGGGGCGAAGCAGCAGGGCGTTGGGCGGCGGCGTGGGCGAGGCACGGCGGCGGTGTGGGGCGGAGCACGGCGGCGGTGTGGGGCGGAGCACGGCGGCGGTGTGGGGCGGCTTGGGCGAGGGTGAAGGAGAAGTCTAGGGTTTTGGGTTCTTTCTTTTTCCTTATTTTCTCTTTTCTTTCTCTTTAAATATAATTCCCTTCCTTAACTTAAATAGACTTGGGAATCTCATATGGCCTTCCCAAGACTCCCCTTCGAGCCCCGGCTGATGCGTTTATTTTCCTTATTTAAACCCAAGCTTCCAAACCCCTTTTTAGGCCAAGGGTTCGAGTCCTTCCAACAGCTCCTCCCAAACTAAAAAATATAAAAGGAAACCTTATTTTACATTTAGCTGAAAACCGGGCTGTTACACCGGAGCCTTTTCCCAGTGTTCTGGAGGGTGAGTAAGTCAGCAGGTTGGAAGTTGGTAAGTGTTGGTGCGCGTGAGTCTCGCGCTAGTGTTAAGGTCAAGAGATTTCTTTGTGGTTGGTAGTGCGGTCAACTACCTTCGAGTGCCTTTATCTGAGGAGAGTTGAGCATCGTAGATGCGAGTTTGGTCCAGCAGAGGGACCCTGAGTTGGATGCTCATGAGATGAGTTGGATGCCTATGAGGCGAGATGAGCTGATGCCTTGCGAGAGGTTTCAGATGCCTTTTTGGGTAAGCACCCTTGGTAGAGGCTTGGTATAAAGTAAGTTCGGTTTAGCATTGTTATGCTTTGGTAGAGCAAGGTTGCCTCAGCTTCGTGTATCGTGTGGAGATGGAACTTTTGGTGTTCCTTGGATTGTTGGTATCTCTGCAAGGAGTTAGCGTTGCTTTTTGGAAAAGCACTTGTTAGTCTTGGATCTCTGAAGGAAGGTTGAGAGTTGTGCACACAAGTGTGTTTTGTGTGGTTCATTCTGTGGCGAAAGTTTCAGATCCGTGTAGGATTTGCTTTGGAGATCTAGTGCTCAGTTTCTGGAGAAGTTGAACTCCAGGCGGATGTTGTAAGGCTTTAGTGAGGTGGTAAGGATGCCGTGCTCGTGGTATCAGGTTGTTGCTTAGGCAAGATTTGTTAAGTTGAACCTAAGCTTGGTTGGCGGATCTTCTTGTTGATTGTTGGTTGGAGTTCAGTTGGAAACTGAACAAGAGTGGTGGTAGCAAAGCCGCGCAAGTTTCTGATCGTCATGGCTAAGAAAGTTGTTTGGATCCTTTCCTTGGGTAGAAGCCTTGTTGAGAGGCTGATGTTTGAGTAGGAGGACGACGCATTCGGTATCGTTTTGGGTCCTCTTGGTTCCCAAGGAGTTGGAGTTGGCCTGCATGGTTGAGATGCTGGAGAGAGTTGTGCCTGTTCAGGCAGTTGGCTGTTAGCTCGTTTGTCGGCAGTGTGTGTCGAGGGTTGCCGAAGAACCCTAGGTTTTGGAGAGCCTCTCCAAAGCTCAGTCAGGCCCAGGTAGTGAGTTTCAGTTGGCAAGCTGGAGCCGTGTAGTTTGTAGCCTCGGTTGAGTTGCTAGCAGTCTTGGTAGACTAGCTAGCTAGTGTTTGTTTGGAGTAAAGTCCGAATTGGTTCCGGTGCGGTGGCAAGTTGATGCTTGGTGTTGACCAAGGTGTGGTTTGGAGCTGCAAGAGATTTGCTTTGCTCGTGGGACGAATGGTTCGTGCCCAGTTGGTTGTTTTCCTGTTTCCAGGATGTCGAGTTGCCCCGTTTGGCATTTGGAGGTTCAGTCTGAGGTGGACCCCTGTGGTTGCCCCGTGAGATGTAGATGTTGTTGCTCTAGTGGAGCAAGACAATGAGCGTATGTGGAGCTCTCTGTCCTTTGGTTGTCTGTTTGTAAGAGTCGTTTCCTTCGGGGATTTGTCAGGTTACTCCTTTGGTCTTGGAATTGATGGTAGTGGTGCTAGCAAGAGGGAAAAATTTGTTGGTTACTTGGAAGTAGTCATTTGTTCAGTTAAGCGGATTCTTGGATGGTGTTCTAGAGGCCGCAGTAAAGGTTGTTCTGCCTCTTGTGAGTGTTTGGCCAAGATTTGGTTCTCTTGTTGTTTCGAGAGCTAGTTCGGTTCTAGCTGGAGGGCGTTGCCCTGAGGTCTTTTTCCTAGTCAGGAAGTTTTGGGAGTTGACCCCTCCCTCGGCAGTTGAGTAAGTTTTGTTGGTTCTGGATTTGTGATCCGATTGGTTGAGTTTTCCCTTGGGTGTTGCTTCCAAGAGAGTTGGTTGCTGTTGCCTTGGGTTTGAGAAAGTCAGCGAGCTTGTGTGAAGTCCGTTGCCCTTCAGAGTTTGCTTGCTGGGGAATTCGTTTCCTGTTTTTGTAGGAGTCAGCTTAGCTCCAGAGTTGTGTATTTGATCAGAGTAGCGCAGCGGTCAGCCCAGCGAGAGGGTCCCTGCTTTGTGTTGTTAGCAAGCAAGAGTTGTTTGTCCCCGCAAGGGCGGTGGCCTGCCAGTAAGAGTTGTTTCTGGCAAGTTGTTGGTTCTTTGGGGATTGAAGATTTCCCTTTCCCCTAGTCTCTGTGGTGGTTGAGTTGCTCCCTGGATGTCAGCCTCGAGAGTTAGCTTTGAGGTTGTCGTTATCCGTTTTCCTCGTGAGGTTTAGGGAGTGGAGCTTCTGGTTGGAAGTTGAGTTAGGCTTAAGCTAAAAGGAGAAGTCCTTTGAGTAGCCTGTTGGATTTTTAGAGTTGAGTAGTAGCTTGGAGGCGAGCGTTGCTCGTTATAAGTTTGGGTTGAGTTCTGCTGAGCAAGCCCTTCTCGGGCTTTGCTCCTTGTTGTGCGCTCGCAGTTGGAGTAGCAGAGCCGTTTGAGTGAGTTGGCACAGAGGTGCCGTGGCTTTGGTTGGTAAAGCCGTTGAGCTGTTTTCCTCAAGGTGTTGTGCCGCAGAGAGCTGCGTGATGGTTTAGTCCTTGCAGCCCGAGTTTTCCTTGAGAGGAATTTTGGTGGTTTCCTTGCCTGGCAGTGTTTTCTTTGGCCAGTTGCTAGTAGATTTGCATGGAAAGGTTTGCTTTCGGCCGTTTGGTTTCTGGAACCTGGAAGGTTTAGTTGTTTGGCCAGTTTGTGTAGGGTTGAGGCTGTTTGTTAACAGCTGTGAGCTTCTAGAGGAGTTTTGCCAGAGCGTGGTGTAAAGTTTCAGAGCTTTTGGCCACTCCTCGAGTTTGCTGAGAGTAGCACCGTTTTAGAGTTGGTGCGAGTTGAGGACGTGGTTTGCCGTCTGTTCCCTTGTAGTTCAGTGTATGCCCATTCTTGTAAGAACCCGACCCTAAATACGGTCCTAAACCTAGGTTCTCACTCAGCATGCAAGTTAAATATTTCATCAAGCGGTTTAGTGCTCATATTTAAAACCTTTAAAAACTTTTAGAACGAGGAATGCTTAAAACATAATCAACAGTTTTGTTTAAGAAAAACCAACGAAGTAAAACAAGCCTGGCCAGTATATATATAAAACATTCAAAACAGTCCAAACAACTTTTAATAATGTTTCCCCTAGGACTCCTATCCATCTACAAGCTGAACAAATATGCAAACAATAAAGACAGAGTGTCGGCGGCTCCCATGATCAATCAGCTCCCTCCGCTTAGCCGCCCTCCGGTCTTTGTCCCAAGTTACCTCAGTGGAAACCACAGAATAAGGGTGAGTATAAACATACTCAAGAAGAATCCCCAACCGGGTACAATACGATACATCAATCATCTAGCACCCTAGTATACATGCAAACAATTACCAACACGGATCATAGCTCAACGAGCTTACAAGGCAGACTGAATCCTCGGAAGTCTCCTACTTCCGCCTAATGATTGGCTCTCATAACCAATCCTCGACATCTCCGAGGTCTTTCTCCCTCGGCTAATTGATCACTCAAAACCGATCCCAAAGATGTCGACACCCTCGAGGTCTTTCTCCTCGACCATATGATCACTCAAAGCCAATCCCAATGGGTGTCCTCAAGGGCTTCTTACCCTCGCTATATAACTGGACTATCGGAGAGTACCCAAGTCCGGCTCTAAACAGAAGGAACTGGTGTACTCACGAACATTAGCCCGGGAGCTCTCCGAACCGGCGACTAACGCTGCAGGCGCGCGCACACCGCATGCTCTTTTGCAACCGGCGTAAATGCGGGGGGGGCCTAAGGGCAAACTACGCGGGCCAGTACGCATGCCTAAGACTCGGAAACGGTGTCACCGAACACGATGGTGCGAGGCCCTCAAGACTCATCTGTGCGGCTGTACCACCGACACGAAGCTAAGAACCGCCAAGGCAGCTTGCACCGCTGGCGGGATCCGCTCTAGCAGCTACAAACTAGGCTTATGCCGATGTGGTAGCTACATCCACATCGGCCGTCGGGGAAGCAATGTACGTTATGCTTCGCTCTACTCCCGATCGGTGGGGACAAGGTACGTTATGTCCGCTCTCGACCTCTAGATGATGACAAATTTCTAACACACTAGCTAGAGTATAGAGTAAACGATTCCTGGCTAAACATACATAATCATCATCAATCATACATAACCTAGCATGATACTACGAACTTAAAGCAGGAATATCAAGCATGCTGGAAGAACAATCCTAGCATGGCACTAACATGTACAAACAAGCAAACATGCTAGCAGGAATGCAATCACAAGCTGTCCTATCCACTAATCATGTCCATAAAAGTAAACATGCATATAAGGCACATTCAAGAAAGCATCGTAGGGTCCACACAACCACGGTAAGGAATCCTTACCTGGAAGCAAGTGGAGAATAGCTATCACAACCAAAAAGACCCTCGAGCTTAATACGAACTCGAGCAACCTAAGCATTTTAAAAGCATCCTAAATAAATATACAGCAGCCAGCAGCTTAAAAATCTAAAAGGGATAGGTTCGGGAATTACCAACCGAGAAAGCACGGGTCTCGCAGCAAGAAGGGGGCGCTTTTGGCGCCGCTGGTGCGGCTGAGGCGCTGGCTCGGGCTCTAACGGGCGCTGCTGGGCGCATTGGCGCGGCGCGGGTAGGGACGGCGCGCGGCGCCAGGCTTACAAGCGATCGCGACAGGAGGAGTGCGCTTGGCGGGCGGCGGACGCGACGAAGCGCACAGACGCACGTAAACGCGACGGTTGGGCGCAGTACGCGGCAGGGCGACGCGTGCGGGGACGGCGCGCGCGCGCTCGGGCGCTCGGTGCGGAACGGCGCGACGCTGCCTGGCTGGGCGAGGCAACGCGAATCGGGCGCGCTCGCATGGGCGATCTGTAGCGCTCGGGCACGCCGGGGCATGGGCTGTGGCTTCTGCGGTCTCGCGGCTCGTGCGCTGGGATGTGCAAATGGCCGCTGTGCGCCTGGCCGAGCAGGTGGTGAGCGGGTGTGCGCTAGGGCGGCTTAGGGTTTCTTGGTGAGGTCGGCTAGAGAGAGAGAGAGAGAGAGAGAGAGAGAGAGAGAGATTTTTCCAAAACAAGGGGAATAGGATTTTCTTTCCTTTTCCTAATTTAAATGGGTCTAAAATCCCTTCCCAAGGCTTTCTCTTGCGGGTCCCGGCTAAAGAAATTCTTTTCTTTTTAACTAAATCTTCTTTTTCTAAAAACTCCAATTTCACCATTAGGGCAAGGGTTCAAATCCCAATGGGACCAATTAATTTTGCTATCAACCGGAATGCCTCCGAACTTCTAATCAACTAACCCAAACTCCTTGGGTCTTGCAACCAACATTAATCAAGTCTCAACGAAGGCCGAAATGACCCTGAAGCCCTGAAAATCCTCAACCTCCGACCGGGAGCAAAATACCAAAATACCCTTAAAGGTTAAAATACTCTCTAACGGCCCATTCGAACATCCGAATAATGACCCGAAATCACCTGGTACCCGAAATAGAAAATCGGGCCGTTATAATACTCCTCCTCCTTTTAAGACTTTCGTCCTCGAAAGTCCTAAGATGAAAACAACTCTAGAAAAACTCCACTGGTTCTTAACCAACCAAGCTCCTGATTAAGACAACACAAATCCTTCTTTGAAACCGAACCCTCTTGGGTTCCCAAAGGCTCCAAGCCCAACAGACACCGAGTCTGCCACAAACTATCTCCACCAAAACTGAACTAACACTGAGCTTCGAAGAAAACATGCGATAACTAGTCGGTGAGCCACATCCTCTGACTCGCACCAACTCTCAAACGGTCTTACGACTCTAGGGCTCACTTATCCATGCTAACCCAACTCGGACGCCTCTCTCACGGTGCTACTCTCCTCAGCAAACTCGTGAACGGGTCACAAGGTCTAAAACTCAACGCCACGCTCCGGCAGAATCTCTCTGAATGCTCATAGTCATTATCAAACAAACCTCGACCCTTCACCATGCTGACCAAACAACCGAACCTCCTGTGTTTAAGAAACTAAATGAAATTACTCACTCATACTTCGCAAAGAGACTGCGAACCCCACCGTTGCCTACAAACCTTAACGAAATCCAATTCGAACCACCAACCGGTGATCGATCCCTAGGCAACCTTCTCCAACTAGCATGCGTCCACAACACTAAAGCAACCATCTTACGAGAAATCGAAGCACCAAAGCCAAGGGCACTTTTCTGGTTCACCAAACGGCTACCACCACACACACTAGCTGATACTTCAGCCTTCGGCCACCCCGAACGACAGTGGTCCGAGAACGAGCTCCACCCACCAAACTAATAAGCCGAGCCCTCAACGGCCGACAAAAAACTTTCCAATGCAATCCGATCAGCCATCGCCTAGGTGAACATCGCCGCACAGAAAACAAACAACATTCCTCTCACGGAAACCTCGAGCAAAGAAGGAATAAAACATTACGTGGCTACTAGCAACGCGATAGCTGGAGGATCGAAACTCAAGGGCTTTACCACCCAATGCCACGGCACCTCTGTGCCAACTCACTCAACTGTGGCTCAGCTAAAATGCCAACTGCGAATGCACAACGACTAAAAGAAAAGCCCGAGAAAGGCTTGCTTAGCGCGTAAACTCAAACCAAGCTCATAACGAGCAAAGCTCGCCTCCAAGCCGCCACTCAACTCTTAAGCCCATCCGGTGCTCCAAGGACTTCCTCCTTATAGCTTAGACCTAACTCTTCTTCCAATCCAGAAACTCCACCCACGAAACATCGCGAGGAATAAGGATAGCGACGACCACAAGCTTATGGATCTTGAACCACACGAGTCGGCAAGACTACCTCAAAAGTTAAAACTCGAGGCCTGCATCCACGGTGCAACTCAACTACCAAAGAACTAAGGGGGGTCTACAAGCTCCAAAGATCCAACAACCTTCCGCCAACAACTCAAGCCTTTGAACTGGCTGGCCTTCGCCCTCGCGGGAACAAACAACTTTCCGCTTGCTATCAAACAGACGCAGGGACACTCGCTAGGCTGATCATTTGCGCTTACTCGATCAACTACACAACTCAGAGCTAAGTCGACTCCTCCTCTACAGAACGATTTCCTAGCAAGCGGACTTCCGAAGGACAATGAATTTCACACATGCTCATTGCCTTGCTCAAACTCAACAAAGAATAACCACCAACTCTTCTCGGAGGAAACATCCAAGGGTTCCTCAATCGCTTGAACCACCAACTAAGCACTAGCGGTACTTACTCAACCGCTGAGGGGGAGGCCAACTCCCAAAACTACCTGACTAGGAACAAGTCCTCAGGGCAACGCCCGCTTGCTCAAACCGAGCTAGCTCACAAAACAACATGGGAACCAAACCTTGGTCAACACCAAGCACCACCTCGCTAAGAATTCTGAAAATCAACGTGGAGGTTACCAAGAACAGCTCTTAGCTTGTTAACCGACAACAAGCATCCACCAACTCAACCGAGGAACACTGCCTGGGTCTGACTGAGCTCTGGTGAGGCTCTCCACAACTTAGGGTTCCTCCGATCGCCCTCCGACTCACACTGTCGTCAAACGGTCTAACAGACAACTGGCTACACGAGCACATCTCCCTCCAGCATCTCAACTATGCTGGCCAAAAGCTCTTCCTTGCCACATCTGTAGCAAGCACGGGCGATGCTCCACACAATCCAGAATGCGCCCTACCACACTTGATGCAATGAGCCTGCTGCCTGGCCCCGCCCTGCAAACGATCCAGAGCTCTGACCTGCGGTCGGCGCTGATCGCGACCCCTAGACTGGCCCTATCGGCGAGTCTGCTATCCACCTAAGCGGGAACAACTGGAAGACCCAAACTTCCTCTTGCTCAAAGCATCAGCCACAACATAGCTTCTACCTAGGGTAAGGATCCGAACAACACTCTCTTAGCCATGACGGCCAGCAACTACGCGATTTTGCTACCGTCGCCCTTGCTCAGTTCCAACTGAACTCCAACCATCGACCAACAAGAAATGCCTCTACCCAGGCCAAGGGCCAACTAGCATAACTTTCCTACGCAACAACCCGGCTACCGACACGGTAGCCTCTCAACCCAAGTTAGGGCACTTGCCAAGAACTAAAGTCCTAACTCCTCAGAACTGAGCACTGGTTTCACAACCCGAAACCCCTCGTGGTTCTTGAAAAATACACCACGGAACGAGCTACACAAAAGTACATTGGCGTGTACCGCTCCAACTTGGTTCCTTAAGATCCAAACCAACAAGTATCCTCACACAAGGCAACTTTTGCCTCCCAATAGAGCCACTTCTAGCAAAGGAGCAACAAGAGTTCAACCCACTCAGGGTCAACTCACCACGGAATGCCACATTGGTCGACTCACTCTTACCAGAGCTTAATTACACCAATCTGACATACCTCATACCAATGTGCCCACTAAATGCTCCACTCAACCATCCAACTCATGGCTCTAACACTGGATCAACCACGCATCATCGATGCCAACCCTACTCATATTAGGGTAACTCCAAGGGTAGTCGAAACACACTACCAACAAGCTGGCTCACAAGCTCACAACACAGGCGCGAGATCTCGGACGCGCTAGCCCTTAACAACCAACAGTATCCTTTGTACCCAACTCTCGGTGACCACAAGGCTCCTACTTATCCTCGAACGACCTCAAACTTGCAGTTCTCTAGCTACCACCGAGCTAGATCTCTTATGCAACCCAAATAGGTGAAATCTCATGAATGGGTACAAGACTAGTGGGGATGCTAAACTCCGGGCGGGTCCTGGAACCACCTGCACAAAAAGTGCTAACTGGTCTGAATCTAGGCCTCCTCTCAAAGCTTGGTGCCAACAGGCACTACTTCCTTTACAACACAAACATCCCTTTACGGGCTTCAAGCCACTCTGAGGGTAGGGAAGGTCACACTCCAGTGACAGGGCAATGGCACTCAACACAAGAGTCTCAAGAATCGAGTAGACTACTCTCTCGACATCACGCCCAACGCATGCAAGCCAAGGCCCACTCCCGCATCCCACTCGATGCTCAACGAATACTCAGGCCAACCCTCGGGTGGCAAAGACCTAGCTCCACACTGAACATGCTAACAGAAGGTGCTTCTCTCTAATAGCCAGCTGAAAACCACGGACGGATTAAGTCCTGACAAGCAAACTCCACACTACCCCCTGGCTACGAGGGTACTAAAAGAACTGGCTGCAAAACGACTGTAGGCTTGCAGGAGGACAAGATGTCTCTACATCTTCCTCAAAAGCTACTAACTTGGCAGCTTGCCAATCGACCGGGTGGCTGGTGGAGACTCTGCTGGTCCGCCTCTCACAGGGGACTTCCACCACCACACTGCTGCATCAAACAACACCAGAACGGCGCGCCTCGACCTCTAAACATCTGGTCATCGGCCTCTGAACACCAGGTCATCACAACACTTGGATGATAAACTCGATCCTGGCCAACCACCTTGCTGCTAGCAGTAGGTCTCAAAACATCCAGCTCTACAGGCTTCCACTTGCCAAACTCGGCGGCTCGATCAACGCCAACTATTTATCGGATACACTGCTTGATCAAGCCCTCCCGGGAACCTCCGGCTACTTTGGAACTACAAGGAGGGGTGTCTCCTAAATAAACTCTACCAGCTGGGCTATCTATGCCCAAGACTCCTCACTACGCGCTACAAACTGCGCCTGGGTCTCCGCTCTCTGTTAGCTAAAAGACCTGCCATCAACTCCCTCATGGCTGGAGCACACTCTGCTCAAGGAGTCTCACTCTGAGGCGTGCTAGCCTCTACCCCCTCCTCTAGGCAACTCAACTGCCAGGGCCAACTCTGGCCAACGGGCTAAACAACCCTGGACGCGGCCTCAACATCCATACAAACGGTCCAACTCCTCGGTCGGACATGCCAAGCGTCCTGCTCCTCGTGAGTGCGATCCACGCACTAGCGATCCGCACGAGCACCTCCACCCTCACTAGGGAGAACCACAATCGGGCCACAATGGCCTCACGGAGTCTAAGCTCTACCTCCCTGCGGGTACGATCGACACACTTTGCGATCCGCACAAAGCATAAAACCTAGCCCACGCTGGGCTCTTACCGCCAAACAAGGGTAACACATGTATACTAGATGCAGATTGTAAAATAAAAAACCCTTAGCTTAATGAACTCGCATAAACTCTGACGGCCGCGAGTACGATGATCATGGGGGCAACAACCTCGCAAAGCGTGTTAGTCTCACTGCAATCTATGACTCTGTGCTCGACACCAACTGTAAGAGCCCGACCCTAAATACGGGTCCTAAACCTAGGTTCTCACTCAAAGATGCAAGTTAAATATTTCATCAAGCGGTTTAGTGCTCATATTTAAAACCTTTAAAAACTTTTAGAACGGGAATGCTTAAAACATAATCAACGCTTTTGTTTAAGAAAAACCAACGAAGTAAAACAAGCCCGCCAAGATATATATAAAACATTCAAAATAGTCCAAACAACTTTTAATAATGTTTCCCCTAGGACTCTGCTTCATCTACATGCCGAACAAATATGCAAACAATAAAGACAGAGTGCCATGGCTCCCATGATCAATCGCCTCCTCCGCAAGCCGTCCCTGTCTTTGTCCCAAGTTACCGGTGGGAAACCACAGAATATAGGGGTGAGTATAAACATACTCAGTAAGAATCCCCAACCGGGGTACAATACGATACATCAATCATCTAGCACCCTAGTATACATGCAAACAAGCATTAACATGCATCATAGCTCAACGAGCTTACAAGGCGTAATCTGGAATCCTCGGAAGTCTCCTACTTCCGGCCTAATGATTGGCTCTCATAACCAATCCCGGGACATCTCCGAGGGTCTTTCTCCCTCGGCCAATTGATCACCTCAAAAACCGATCCCAAAGATGTCCGACACCCTCGAGGGTCTTTCTCCCTCGACCATATGATCACCAAAGCCAATCCCAATGGGTGTCCTCAAGGGCCTCTTACCCTCGCTTATAACTGACTATCGGAGAGTACCCAAGTCCGGCTCTAAACAGAAAGGAACCGTGTACTCACGAACATTAGCCCGAGGGAGCTCTCCGAACCGGCGACTAACGCGTGTCGCGCGCACACCGCATGCTCTTCTCGCAACCGGCGTAAATACGGGGGCCTAAGGGCAAACTACGCGGGCGTGCACGCATGCCTAAGACTCGGAAACGGTGTCACCGAACACGAGAGTGCGAGGCCCTCAAGACTCATCTGTCGGCACTGTACCACCGACTGAAGCTAAGAACCGCCAAGGCGGGCTTGCACCGCTAAGGTGGTTCCGCTCTAGCAGCTACAAACTAGGCTTATGCCGATGTGGTAGCTACATCCACATCATACCGTCGGGGAAGCAATGTACGTTATGCTTCGCTCTACTCCCGACCGGTGGGGGACAAGGTACGTTATGTCCGCTCTCGGCCTCTAGATGATGACAAATTTCTAACACACTAGCTAGAGTATAGAGTAAACGATTCTCGGCTAAACATACATAATCATCATCAATCATACATAACCTAGCATGATACTACTACGAACTTAAAGCAGAATCTCAAGCATGCTTTGGAAGAACAATCCTAGCATGGCACTAACATGTACAAACAAGCAAACATGCTAGCGTGAATGCAATCACAAGTCGTCCTATCCACTAATCATGTCCATAAAAGTAAACATGCATATAAGGCACATTCAAGAAAGCATCGCAGGTCCACACAACCACGGTAAGGAATCCTTACCGAAGCAAGTGGAGAATAGCTATCACAACCAAAAAGACCCTCGAGCTTAATACGAACTCGAGCAACCTAAGCATTTTAAAAGCATCCTAAATAAATATACAAAGAGCCAAAGCCTTAAAAATCTAAAAGGGATAGGTTCGGGAATTACCAACCGAGAAAGCACGGGGTCTCGCAGCAAGGGGCGCGCTTGGCGCCGCTGGTGCGGCCGGGCACAGCTCGGCTCTAACGGGCGCTGGCTGGCGCGCGGGCGCGCAGAGGGGACGGCGCGCTGCGCGCCAGGTTGCTTCGCGCGGATCGCGACAGAGCGCAGCGCGCGCGGCGGCGCGGGCAGACGCGACGAAGCGGCACAAGCACGCAGACGCGACGGTGTGCTGGCCCGGGCGCGCGGGCAGGGCGACAGCGGCGGGACGGCGCGCGCGCGCTCGGGCGGTCGTGGGACGGACGCGCGCGCGCTCGGGCGGCTCGTGCGGAATAGCCGCGACGCGCCTGGCTGGCGAGGCAACATGCGATCGGGCGCGCCGCATGGGCGATGTGTAGCGCCTAGGCACGCTGGGCATGGGCATGGCTGCGCGGGCAGGCGGCTGGTGCGCCTGGGCTGAGTAGGGCTGAGCGGGGGTGCGGCTAGGGCGGCTAGGGTTTCTTGGTGAGGTCGGCTAGGAGAGAGAGAGAGAGAGAGAGAGAGAGAGAGAGAGAGAGAGAGAGAGAGAGAGAGAGAGAGAGAGAGAGAGAGAGAGAGAGAGAGATTTTTCCAAAACAAGGGGAATAGGATTTTCTTTCCTTTTCCTAATTTAAATGGGTCTAAAATCCCTTCCCAAGGCTTTCTCTTGTGGGTCCCGGCTAAAGAAATTCTTTTCTTTTTAACTAAATCTTCTTTTTCTAAAAACTCCAATTTCACCATTAGGGCAAGGGTTCAAATCCCAATGGGACCAATTAAATTCCAATTAATTTTGCTATCAACCGGAATGCCTCCGAACTTCTAATCAACTAACCCAAACTCCTTGGGTCTTGCAACCAACATTAATCAAGTCTCAACGAAGGCCGAAATGACCCTGAAGCCCTGAAAATCCTCAACCTCTGACCGGGGAGCAAAATACCAAAATACCCTTAAAGGTTAAAACAGCTCTAACGGCCCATCCGAACATCCGAATAATGACCCGAAATCACCTAGGTACCCGAAATAGAAAACTGGGCCGTTACAATTCTGGATGGCATTGTGGCCTTGAGTTTTTTAGAACCCAAGAAGGATTGTAACAACCCAGTTTCCTATTCCAGTTTTCGAGGTGCCTTCGGGTCAAGATTCGGTTGGGTCATTAGAGCGGTTTTGACCCTTGGGGGTATTTTGGTCTTTCGGCTCTTCGGGCAGGATTTGTGGTCTTCAGGGCATCGAGGTAGCTCCTGCCTTTGTCGAGGCTTGTTTGTTTGTGGCTGCGAGTCCCGTGGTGTTTGGGCTAGTCGGTTGGATGCTCGGTTGTGGTTTGGGCTTTGGCAAAGTGATGGTTGGTTGTGTGATTTTTTTTGGGATTCGAGCCCGAGCCTTTAGTGTTGCTTTGGGAGTTGGATTTAAGTGAGTTTGATTGATTGGAAAAGATTTCTTTGATCGGGTCTCGGAGGAGGAAGCCGGGAAATGGGATTTTGAGGTTTTAAGTGGATAAGGATGGAAAATGGAATTAAAATCCCATTTTTCCCTTTTATTTCCCATTTTCCTTTTTATTTCTTTTTTTTCTTTTATTTTTTTCCCAAAATCAATTTTCTCTCTCTCTCTCTCCCCGAGCCCCCACCTAGCCCAGCCCCTTGCCCAGCCCCTCAGCCCGAGCCAACCTCATACAACCCGAGCCCCTGCTCGCCCGAGCTAGCCCAGCCCCGCGCAAGCTCGCCCTCGCCCAGCCCAAGTCGCTTCAGCCCGAGCATCGAGCGCCATCGCCAGCCCGAGCCTGGGCCTCTCGCTTCGCCCGGCACGTGTCGCCCGAGCTCGCCCGCGCAGTAGTGCCGCCGCCCGCTTCGCCACGTCCGTGTCGCCCAGGCCGTCGCGTGTCGTCCGCGCTCGAGTCACGCGTCCTAGCGCCAGATCGCGCGCCCTCGCGTCGTGTCGCTCGCGCGCCAGCCGTGCCTGCCTCTGTCTTGAGCCGCGCGCGCAAGCACTGCCCTCGGCCGAGCTAGCGCCGCGCGCCACAGTGTCGCTCGCGTGCCGTCGCGCGCAGCCTCCAGCGCTCCCCACACGCCTCGCGCCGCGCTTCGCGCCTGCGCCCCACTGCGCCCCGCTGCTGCTCGCCCCATCAAGCCCTAGCCCGTCAGCAAACGCTCGTTCGTGTGTCCGTCGCGCCTGTGAGTTGCTCCTGAGCCGAGCCCCGCTTGTTTTATTATATTTGGGCCTTTTGATTGTAATTATTGTTGTTTTTGTTAGGTTTTCGCTAGCTAGCTCGGGTTCGATCACAGCTTAGGTTTCTTGTGTTTAGAGGTCTTCCGGCCAGGTAAGGATTTCTTACCGGAGTTGTGTGGACCCTGCGATATTATATGTGATTGCTGATTGTATGCTTGTTTGTGTTTATTGACATGTTTCCTGATAAGTGCTCTATTCTGAATTCCCGACTGGCATGATTTCCTATGTTGTTTCTCATGTTAGTCCATGCTAGGTTGTTTCTTTCTGGCATGCTCGTATCTGTTCCTTGCTTCGTAGTATCATGCTAGGCTCGTTGTATTCTCTTTGAGCACGTATTGGATTGTATTGGATTGTTTGCTGATTGTTAAGGCGGGGTTAGAGTTGCGTAGATAGCATCATCCGGGCCTGATGCATAAAGTACCTTGCATCCATGGCAGGGACGTCGAGCAAGTCATTCCATCCCTGGACCCCGTGAGGGATTAGCTAACCCAAGCGGTAGGCCCTGCAATCTTGGGTGAGGGTGGCAGACTGTTAAATGCCCCAACGGTCGGGATGATGACTTGGCATTGCCTCGTCCCCGGCAGCCGGCATGTCCTCAGCATGTTTGGCAGTAGCCCCTGATTGCCACCTGTTAAGGCAAGGACGGCTTCCTGGTGTAAGCCTACCACGACCGCCTTCCTTGGCCCCAAGTGCGCGTGGTTCAGCCGACATAGTTTACGTGTCCAGGTCTCACACCCCTATGTCGGTGACACCGATCCAAAGATTTAGTTAGGCGTGGTGGATCGGACATGGGCAACTTGCCTCTAGACCCGCACTTCATAGTTCGGCAGAGCACGCGGTGCATGTTTACGCTCATTACAACGCTTACCGAGAGCTCCTCGGGATCTTGAGCCAGTGTACCTTTCGTCGACAGTAGACAGGCTGAGGCCGGGACTTGTTTCTCGTATAGGGCGACTTGTGTGATGTGTGGTGTGGTGATTTATTTTCGGACTAAGACCCTGAGTTGGCATCCGAGGCCCAAGTGTGGGCTAAGCTATGTGCTCTATCTGTGTTTATATTCATAGCTTGCATATCTTTCTCGCTAGATGACCATGTATATCGTATTGTACCCCGCTTGGGGATTCTTACTTGAGTAATTCGTTACTCACCCTTATTATGTGGTTTTCCACAGTAACCATGGTGCGAGAGACAGGGATGGTGGAGGAGGAGCCGTGATCATGGAACCCGTTGTTCAACTCTGAGTCTTATGTTTATGCTTATGATTTAAATGTCCTCTGAATGCATGTAGTTGGGCACGGAGCCCTAGGGTGTTTTCTGAATGTATTTCTGGATTCTAGCATTGTTGTAAAGTTTGTATGTTTTAAATAAATCTCCGATCGTAGTATGTTTTGGAAATGTATTTGTCTTGGAACAGTGCTTGGAAACAGGGGGCCAGTTTTCGAGAATTTATGTTGATTTTTAAATGGATGTTTTCATGTTTTAGTTTTTACTTAGAATCCAAACACCACCTTGCAAATTTTCTGTAGATTTGTATGCATGTATTGAGGTAATGGCCTATTTAGAACCCCATTCGGGTCGGGTCGTTACAGGGCGTTGCCCTGAGGATTTGTTCCTAGTCAGGTTGTTTTGGGAGTTGACCCCTCCCTCGGCAGTCGAGTAAGTTCTGCTAGTTCTGGTTGGTGGTCCAATCGGTTGAGGTTTCCCCTTGGGTGTTGCTTCCAAGAGAGTTGGTTGTTGTTGCCCTTGGGTTTGAGATAGACAGCGAGCGTGTGTGTAGTTCGCTGCCCTTCAGAGTTTGCTTACTGGAAAATTGTTCCCGTTGAGGAGTCAGCGTAGCTTCTGAGCTGTGTAGTTGATCAGAGTAGCGCAGTGGTTAGCCCAGCGAGAGGGTCCCTGCATGGTGTTGTTAGCAAGCGAAGTTGTTTGTCCCCGCAAGAGCGGTGGCCAGCCAGTTTAAGAGTTGAGTTTTTGCTGGTAAGTTGTTGGTTCTTTGGGGTTTGAGGAACCCCTAGTTTCCTTGGTGGTTGAGTTGCACCATGGATGCCAGCCTCGAGTGTTATCCTTGGAGATAGCCTCGTCGGTCCGTTTTCCTTGCGATGTTCCGAGTGTGGAGTTTCTAGTCGCAAGATGAGTTAGGCCTTGGCCAAAAGGAGGAAGTCCTTTGAGTAGCCAGTTGGACTTAAGAGTTGAGTGGTAGCTTGGAGGCGAGCTTTGCTCGCGATGAGCTTGAGTTGAGTTCTGCTGAGCAAGTCCTTCTCGGGCTTTGCTTATTGTTGTTGTGCTTTCGCAGTTGGCATTAGCTGAGCCTCAATGGAGTGAGTTGGCACAGAGGTGCCGTGGCATTGGTTGGTTAACCTTTGGGCTATTCTCCTCAAGCTGTTGTGTTGTTGGTAGCCCTGTGAGGGTTTGGTCCTTGCTGCCGAGATTTCCATGAGAGGAGCGTTGGTTGTTTCCTTGCCTGGCAAAGTTCCCTTTGGCCAGTTGCTAGTAGATTTTCATGGAAAAGTTTGTGTTCAGCCGTTGAGAGGCTCCAGTTTGTTGCTAGGCCGAGTGGAGCTCAGTGCTCGGTTTTGGCCATTTAGGGTTGGCCAGAATGAAGTTCCAACTTGTGCTTGTTGGAAAAGTTTGCCTTTTTGGATCAATCGCCAGTTGGTGATTTGTTTGCTTTTCGTTAAGGCTTTAGGCAAGCTTTGTGGTTCGCTGGCTTCATGTGATGCATGAGTAGGCCGTTTGGTTTCTAGAACCTGAGAGGTTCAGTTGTTTGGCCAGCATAGTGTAGAGTTAAAGCTGTTTTGTCCTTTAGGGGCATTCAGAAAAGTTACGCCAGTGCGTGGCATTGAGTTTTGGAGCTTGTGCCCACCATGCGAGTTTCTGAGAGTAACACCGTAGAGAGGTGTTCCGTGTTGGATTAGCAGGTTTAGATTGAGCCCCGGTTTGTAGGCCTTTTGAGATCCTTGAGCGGATCGGAGCAGTGGCCTTTTGGTTAGCTTTGCCCAGTCTTTGTTGAGCTAGTCTTTTGCAGAATGGTTAGCTTTGTGGCTATGAGCCTTTGAGAACCCAAGAGGGTTTGGTTTTCGTAGATGGCTAGTGTTGTATTAGCCGAGAAGTTCAGTTGGCTAGGAATCAGTGAAGTATTCCTAGAGCCGTTTAAATCTTAGGACTTTCGAGGACGAAAGTCTTATAAGGAGGAGTATTGTAACGACCTCAGCTTTTCTATCCCGGTTCTCGAGGAGCTTACGGTTCAGATTCAGTGGTTCGGTTGGGCCGTTAGAGCTGTTTGGACCCTTAGGGGCATTTTGGTCTTTTTGCTCCCTAGGCATGATTTGTGGATTTTCAGGGCTTCGAGGCAGCTCCCGCTTTTGTTGAGGCTTGTTTGTTGTGGGTCATGCGAGTCCCGAGATGTTTGGGTTATTCGTTTGGGAGTTCTGTTGTGATTTGGGTTTTGGGCAAAATGATGGTTGTTTGGGTGTTTCCTTCGGATTCGAGCCGGGCCTTCAGATTGGTTTGGGAGGTTGATTTCAAGTGAGTTTTGTTGTTTGGAAAGGTTGCTTCACTGGTCTCAAGGAGGAAGCCGGAAATGAGATTTAAGGATTTTAAGGATTTTTGGAAAAATTGGAAAATGGATAAATTGGATTTATTTGGATAAGGTTGGAATTTAAATAAAGAGAAAAAGAAAAGAAAAAAGGAAAAATCCATTTTTCCCCTTTCTCTCTCCTCCACCCGAGCCCCCTTGGCCCTCTCCTCCTCCTGCCCGAGCGCCCAGCTCGCCCCGGTCGCCGCATTTCGAGCCCTTTGGCACCTGAGTTCGCCCTCACCTCGCCTGCAGGCGCTGCCGAGCCAGCCACTGCTCGCCCAAGCCCGCGTCGCCAGAGCCTGCGTCGCCGCCAGATCCGCCTCGCGCCCAGCCGTCCTCGAGCCAGCCGCCTGGTCCGAAGTCGCCAGACCCGTCGCGCGCGAGCCCTGTAGCTCGCCGTCCCTCGCGATGCCGCCGCGTGCGATCGAGCGCCCGAGCCTGCCGCGTCGCGTCGCCGCCGCGCGCGCTCGTAGCTTGCCGAGCTCGCGCGCGCGCCGCCCATCGCGCCGAGCCGCGCGCAAGGCCGCCGCCTCTTGCCTCGTCCTAGCTTGCCCGCGTGCGACTCTCGCGCCCTGCGCGTGCCCAGCCGCCCGGCGTGCCTCTCTCGCGCGCTGTGTCCGAGCCCCTAGCGCGCCCGGTGCTCGCACCCAGCAAGCCTCGCCTCCTGCCGACACCGCTTGTGTGTGTTGGTTTGGCCCGAGCCTTGTGGCTTCTCGATGGTATTTTCCTAGTCTTTTCTTCTTTGGGCCCGATTTATTGGTCTTTGGTTATGGATTTATTGGGTCGTTTTATGTATGTGATTTGGGTGCTTTGTTTGATGTTCAGTGTTCGGGAATCGATTAGAGGCTCGAGGATTCGCTCGTAGATTTATTATAATTATTGTTTTCTCGCTTGTCCTGTAAGGATTTCTTCTTCGTGGTTGTGTGGACCTGCGATATATCTCATATGCCTTGCTTGTTTGCCGATTGTTATGATCATGTTAGAGATAGAGCGATTGATTGAATTCTTACTAGCATGTTGCCCGATTTTACATGTTAGTGCCATGCTAGGTTTGTTCTCACAAAGATGCTTGTGATTCCCGCTAAGTTGTAGTATCATGCTAGGTAATGTGATTTATGTCGGTCATTGCTTGCTAGCCAGAATCATTGATTTTTGCTCTGACTCTAAGATAGAGTTGTAGGGTTTGTCATCATCCAGAGGTGAACGGACAAAACGTACTTTGTCCCTAGTAGCTCGTGTCGGGAGTAAAGTGTGCATAACATAACGTATCTTGCTACCCCCCCCGACCCGCCGGTTGTGGACTTAGCTACCCACTCCGGCCAAAGCCTAGTTTGTGCCTGCTAGAGCGGAACCCTGCCAACGGTGTAAGCCTACCTTGGCCGGTTCTTAGCTTCAGGTCGGTGGATCAGGCTGCACAGATGAGCGCCGAGGGCCTCGCGCCATCGTGATCGCGACACCGCTTCCGAGTCATAGGCATGAGTACTGCCCGCGTAGTTTGCCCTTAGGCCCCGCATTTACGCCGGTTTCAGAGAGCATGCGGTGTGTGCGCGCGACACGCAGCGTTAGTTGCCGGTTCGGAGAGCTCCCTCGGGCTAATGTTCGTGAGTACACCATTCTTTCCAATTTAGAGCCAGACTTCGGGTACTCTCCCGATAGTCCAGATGTATAGCGAGGGTAAGAGGCCCTTAAGGACACCCATTGGGATTGGCTTTTGAGCTAATCAATTGGTCGAGGAGAAAGACCCTCGAGGGTGTCTGGACATCTTGGGATCGGTTTTGAGCCGATCAATTGGCCGAGGGAGAAAGACCCTCGAGATGTCCCGGGATTGGTTATGAGAACCAATCATTAGGCCTAAGTAGGAGACTTCCGATGATTCGGGAAGTAGGAGACATCCGATGGTTCCGCATCTTTTCTTATGAGCTCGTTGAGCTATAATGCATGTTGATGGTCGCTTGCTTGCTTGTTGAGGTGCTAGATGACGGATGTATCGTATTGTACCCCCTGTTGGGATTCTTACCGAGTATCTTTATACTCACCCTTATTTTATCTTTCGGTAACTTGGGACAACACCAGGATGGCTAGCGGAGGGGGTGATTGATCATGGGGAGCCGCCGACACTGTCTTTTATTGTTGCATTGTTTATTCAAAGATGTAGATGGACAGAGTCCTAGGGAACATTGTTTAAAAAGTTGTTTAAATTGTATTGTATGATTTTATAAATACTGGCTGTGTGGTTTTACTTCGTTGGATGGTTTAAATGAAAACTGTGGTTTATGTTTTAAGGGTTCCCCCTTCTCATATGTTTTGAATGGTTTTTAAATATAAGCACTAAACCGCTTGTTATCATATTTAACTTGCATGCTGAGTGAGAACCCCGGTTTAGGACCATGTTTTGGGTCGGGTTCGTCACACCAGTCCTCTTGGTTTCCAAGAGTTAGAGTTGGCAAGCGTAGTTGAGATGTTGGAGAGGGTTGTGCCCGTGTAGCCAGTTGTCTTTTAGATCGTTTGAAGACCGTGTGTGTCGGAGGGTGATCGGAGGATCCCTAGGTTGTGGAGAGCCTCTCCAGAGCTCAGTCAGACCCAGGCAGTGTTCCTCGGGTGAGTTGCTGGCAGTCTTGGTAGACTAGCAAGCTAGTGCTTGTTGGAGTAGAGTCCGGATTGGTTCCGGTGTGGTGGCTAGTTGGTGCTTGGTGTTGACCAAGATTTGGTTCTCTTGTTGTTTCAAGAGCTAGCTTGGTTCGAGCAAGAGGGCGTTACCCTGAAGACTTGTTTCTAGTCAGGATATTTTGGGAGTTGACCCCTCTCTCGGTGGTTGAGTAAGTTCTGCTAGTTCTGGGTTGGTGGTCCAATCGGTTGAGGTTTTCCCTTGGGTGTTACTTCCAAGAGAGTTGGTTGTTGTTGCCCTTGGGTTTGAGCAAGTCAGCGAGCGTGTGTGATGTTCGCTGCCCTTCATAGTCTGCTTGCTGGGAAATCGTTTCTCGTTTAGAAGGAGTCAGCTTAGCTCATGAGTTGTGTAGTTGATCAGAGTAGCGCAACGAGAGGGTCCCTGCATTGTGTTGTTAGCAAGCGAAAAGTTGTTTGTCCCCGCAAGGGCGGCGGCCAACCAGTTTAAGAGTTGAGTTGTTGCTGGAAAGTTGTTGGTTCTTTGGGGTTTGAAGAACCCCTAGTTTCTATGGTGGTTGAGTTGCACCATGGATGCCAGCCTCGAGTATTATCTTTGGAGATAGCCTCGTCAGTTCGTATTCCTTGCGATGTTCCGAGTGTGGAGTTTCTAGTCGCAAGATGAGATAGGCCTAAGCTAAAAGGAGGAAGTCCTTTGAGTAGCCAGTTGGACTTAAGAGTTGAGTGGTAGCTTGGAGGCGAGCTTTGCTCGTTATGAACTTGAGTTGAGTTCTGCAAAGCAAGCCTTTCTCAGGCTTTGTTCCTAGTTGTTGTGCTTTCGCAGTTGGCGTTTAGCGGAGCCACGTTTGAGAGGGTTGGCACAGAGGTGCCGTGGCATTGGTTGGTAAAGCCCTTGAGTTGCTATCCTCAAGTTGTTGAGTTGTAGGTAGCCCTGTGATGGTTTGGTCCTTGCTACCCGAGATTTCCATGAGAGGAATGTTGGTTGTTTCCTTGCCTGGCAATGTTCTCTTTGGCCAGTTGCTAGTAGGTTTGCATGGAATGGTTTGCTTTCGGCCGTTGTGAGGCTCCAGTTTTGTTGGCTTGGCCGAGTGGAGCCTGTGCCTGGATTTTGCCTTTAGGATCAATCGCCAGTTGGTGGTTCGATTGTTTTTCGTTAAGGCTGTAGGCAAGCTTTGTGGTTCGCTGGTCTCTTGTGAAGTAAGAGTAGGCCGTTTAGTTTTCTGGAACCTGAGAGGTTCAGTTGTTTGGCCAGCATGGTGTAGTGTTGAGGCTGTTTGTTAACAACTATGAGCATTCAGAGAAGTTATGCCAGTGCATGGCGTTGAGTTTTGGAACTTGTGCCCAGTCTGCGAGTTTGCTGAGAGTAACACCATAGAGAGGTGTTCCGTGTTGGATTAGCAGGGTTTTAGATTGAGCCCCAGGTTTGTAGGGCCTTTTGAGATCCTTGAGTGGATCGGAGCAGTGGCCTTTCGGTTAGCTTTGCCCCGTCTTTGGCAGCAGTGCATTTTTGTATTCCTCGTCTCGATGTTGAGATAGTCTGTGGCAGATTGGATAGCATTGTGGCTTTGAGCCTTTGAGAACCCAAGAGGGTTTGGTTCTCGAAGAAGGTTGGTGTTGTCTTAGCCGTGAAGTTCAGTTGGCTAGGAATCAGTGGAGATTTCCTAGAGCTGTTTCGTTTTAGGACTTTCGAGGACGAAAGTCTTAAAAGGAGGGAGTATTGTAACAGCCCAGTTTTCTATTCCGGTTTTCGAGGTGCTTCCGGTCAGATTCAGTTGTTCGGTTGGGCCGTTAGAGCTATTTTAACCCTTAGGAGTATTTTGGTCTTTTGTCTCCCCGGGCAGGATTTGTGGATTTTCAGGATCCCGAGGCAACTCCTGCCTTTGTCGAGGCTTGTTTGTTGGTGGCTGCGAGTCCCGAGATGTTTGGGCTATTCGTTTGGAAGCTCGGTTGTGATTTTGGGTTTTGGCAAAATCATGGTTGTTTGGGTGCTTCCTTTGGGATTCGAGCCCGGGCCCTTAGTGTTGATTTGGGAGGTGGATTTAAGTGAGTTTTATTTATGGGAAAACGATTGCTTCAGTCGGGTCTGGAAGGAGGAAGTCGGGAAATGGGATTTTAAGGTTTTAAAATGGATAAGGTTGGAAAATTGGATAAGGATAAAAAAAAAAAGAAAAAATCGCATTTTCCCTTTTTATTTTTAAAATCCCATTTTTTTTCTAAATCCCCATTTTTCCCTTTTTTTTTCTCTCTCTCTCTCTCTCCCCTAGCCCGAGCCAGCCCCCCAGCCCGAGCCCCACTGCTCGCCCCAGCTCGCCTAGCCCAGCACGCGCCGTGTAGAGCCACCCCGTGCCAGCATCGCCCAGCTGCGCACTGTGCCGAGCCGCACACAGTGCCGCGTCGCCCAGCCTCGCCCTGATCGAGCGCCCTTGTAGCTCGCCGTGCCGAGCCTGTGCGCCCTGTAGCGCGTTGTGTCGCTGCGCGCGCGCCGCTGTTCCTCGTGGCCGAGCCGCACTCACGCCGCCGCCACCGAGCTCGAGCCCCGCTCATGCCCCTTACCTTGCCCCTTGCCCTACCCGCCGCAGGCGGCTCAAGCGCCTCAGCGCGCCCATGCCCTCAGGCGCTGCGCCCGCCAAAGGCCCACCGCCTTCTTCAGTGGGTTGGCCGAGCCTTGTGGCTTCTCGGATGGTATTTCCTGAGTCTTTTCTTCGTTGGGCCCTGATTTGTTGGCTGCTGATTATTGATTTAATTAGGGCATTTTATTCGAATGTTTAGGCTGTTCGGGTTCGATTAGAGGTTCGAGGGTCGCTTGTTGATTTGAAATTATTTTCTGCTTGTTCCAGGTAAGGATTTCTTACCATGGTTGTGTGGACCCTACAATATTATCATGATGTGCCTTGTATGCTTGTTTACTGTTATGAGCATGATAGTAATAGGGCAGCTATGTTTGATCTCTTGCTAGCATGTTTACCTGATTGTACATGTTAGTGCCATGCTAGGTTTGTTCTTCCAGCATGCTTATGATTCCTGCTTTAAGTTCGTAGTATCATGCTAGGTAAGCATGTTTGATGTCGGTTATTGTTTGCTAATCAGGAATCATTCTACTCTGTACTCTTAGATAGAGTTGTAGGGTTTGTCATCATCTAGAGGCTGAGAGCGGACATAACGTACTTTGTCCCCACTGGTCGGGAGTAAAGTGCGCGCAGCATAACGTACATTGCTTCCCCCCCGGCCGCTGATGTGGATTTAGCTACCCACATCGGCATAAGCCTAGTTTGTAGCCTGCTAGAGCGGAACCCTGCCATCAGTGTAAGCCTGCCCTGGCCGGTTCTTAGCTTCAGGTCGGTGGATCATGCTGCACAGATGAGCGCCGAGGGCCTCGTGCTACTGTGATCAGTGACACCGCTTCCGAGTCTTAGGCATGCATATATGGCCCGCGTAGTTTTTCCTTAGGCCCCCACATTTACGCCGGTTGCAGCAGCATGCGGTGTGCGCGCACACGCGTTAGTTGCTGGTTCGGAGAGCTCCCCCGGGCTAATGTCGTGAGTACACCATTCCTTCCAGTTAGAGACAGACTTCGGGTACTCTCCCGTAAGTCCAGATTATTAGCAAGGGCAAAGAGGCCCTTGAGGATATCCTTGGGATCAGTTTTTGAGCTGATCAATCCCTCTTGGGAAAGAGACCTCGGTGATGTCTCGGGATTGGTTATGAGAACCAATCATTAGGCCGGAAGTAGGAGACTTCCGATGACTCCAGATCTTG
>JAYKKH010000054.1:0-80922 GCA_036507275.1 Sicyos edulis | reverse complement strand
AAAGATTTGGCATAAAGGTTTAAAAACTATTCCAATCTTTGCATCACAATGTTTGGGAGGAAAACCAAAAAACTTCGGATAGATTTATGCGTTGAAAACCTAAAGTTAAATCAAAGAGTGTTTGTTTTGATTAATTGGCGCAATCTTTTCATAAAATGTTCCAATGTTGCATTACGATGTTTGGGAGCTAAAAAGCGAAAAACTTCGGATAGATTTGAGTTGAATACCTAAAGTTTGCCCTAAGAGTGTTTATTCTGAGTTGTTGGCAACAACGTTCAACGTAAACTATTCCAATGTGGCATCACATGTTTGTGAGTAAAACCAAAACAATGGGAAGGATTTATGCGTTGAAAACCTAAAGTTCGACCCTAGGCGGTTTGTTTAAAAGATTTGGCATAAAGTTTAATGTAAACTATTCCAATCTTTGCATCACAATGTTTGGGAGGAAAACCAAAAAACTTCGGATAGATTTATGCGTTGAAAACCTAAAGTTAAATCCCAAAGTGTTTGTTTTGATTAATTGGCGCAATCTTTTCACAGGCAAAATGTTCCAATGTTGCATTACGATGTTTGGGAGCTAAAACGAAAAACTTCGGATAGATTTATTTGAATACCTAAAGTTCGCCCTAAGAGTGTTTATTACGAGTTGTTGGCAACAACGTTCAACGTAAACTATTCCAATGTGGCATCACATGTTTGCGAGTAAAAAACCAAAACAATCGGAAGGATTTATCGTTGAAAACCTAAAGTTCGACCCTAGGGCGGTTTGTTTTAAAAAGATTTGGCATAAAGTTTAATGTAAACTATTCCAATCTTTGCATCACAATGTTTGGGAGGAAAACCAAAAAACTTCGGATAGATTTATGCGTTGAAAACCTAAAGTTCGTCCCAAAGAGTGTTTGTTTTGATTAATTGGCGCAATCTTTTCAGGCAAAATGTTCCAATGTTGCATTACGATGTTTGGGAGCTAAAACGAAAAACTTCGGATAGATTTGAGTTGAATACCTAAAGTTTGCCTAAGAGTGTTTTATTACGAGTTGTTGGCAACAACGTTCAACGTAAACTATTCCAATGTGGCATCACATGTTTGCGAGGTAAAACCAAAACAATGGGGCGGATTTATCGTTGAAAACCTAAAGTTCGACCCTAGGCGGTTTGTTTAAAAGATTTGGCATAAAGGTTTAATGTAAACTATTCCAATCTTTGCATCACAATGTTTGGGAGAGGAAAACCAAAAAACTTCGGATAGATTTATGCGTTGAAAACCTAAAGTTAAATCCCCAGTGTTTGTTTTGATTAATTGGCGCAATCTTTTCATAAAATGTTCCAATGTTGCATTCACGATGTTTGGGAGCTAAAACGAAAAACTTCGGATAGATTTGAGTTGAATACCTAAAGTTTGCCTAAGAGTGTTTGTTCACGAGTTGTTGGCAACAACGTTCAACGTAAACTATTCCAATGTGGCATCACATGTTTGCGAGGTAAAACCAAAACAATGGAAGGATTTATCGTTGAAAACCTAAAGTTCGACCCTAGGCGGTTTGTTTAAAAGATTTGGCATAAAGGTTTAATGTAAACTATTCCAATCTTTGCATCACAATGTTTGGGAGGAAAACCAAAAAACTTCGGATAGATTTATGCGTTGAAAACCTAAAGTTAAGTCCGAGAGTGTTTGTTTTGATTAATTGGCGCAATCTTTTCACATAAAATGTTCCAATGTTGCATTACGATGTTTGGGAGCTAAAACGAAAAACTTCGGATAGATTTGAGTTGAATACCTAAAGTTTTTTGCTAAGAGTGTTTATTACGAGTTGTTGGCAACAACGTTCAACGTAAACTATTCCAATGTGGCATCACATGTTTGTGAGGTAAAACCAAAACAATGGGAAGGATTTATGCGTTGAAAACCTAAAGTTCGACCCTAGGCGGTTTGTTTAAAAGATTTGGCATAAAGGTTTAATGTAAACTATTCCAATCTTTGCATCACAATGTTTGGGAGGAAAACCAAAAAACTTCGGATAGATTTATGCGTTGAAAACCTAAAGTTAAATCCGAGAGTGTTTGTTTTGATTAATTGGCGCAATCTTTTCATAAAATGTTCCAATGTTGCATTACGATGTTTGGGAGCTAAAACGAAAAACTTCGGATAGATTTGAGTTGAATACCTAAAGTTTGCCTAAGAGTGTTTATTCACGAGTTGTTGGCAACAACGTTCAACGTAAACTATTCCAATGTGGCATCACATGTTTGCGAGGTAAAACCAAAACAATGGGAAGGATTTATCGTTGAAAACCTAAAGTTCGACCCTAGGCGGTTTGTTTAAAAGATTTGGCATAAAGTTTTAATGTAAACTATTCCAATCTTTGCATCACAATGTTTGGGAGGAAAACCAAAAAACTTCGGATAGATTTATGCGTTGAAAACCTAAAGTTAGTCCCAAGAGTGTTTGTTTTTTTGATTAATTGGCGCAATCTTTTCCGGCAAAATGTTCCAATGTTGCATTACGATGTTTGGGAGCTAAAACGAAAAACTCGGATAGATTTGAGTTGAATACCTAAAGTTTTGCCTAAGAGTGTTTATTACTGAGTTGTTGGCAACAACGTTCAACGTAAACTATTCCAATGTGGCATCACATGTTTGCGAGAGTAAAACCAAAACAATGGGAAGGATTTATGCGTTGAAAACCTAAAGTTCGACCCTAGGCGGTTTGTTTAAAAGATTTGGCATAAAGGTTTAATGTAAACTATTCCAATCTTTGCATCACAATGTTTGGGAGGAAAACCAAAAAACTTCGGATAGATTTATGCGTTGAAAACCTAAAGTTAAATCCAAGAGTGTTTGTTTTGATTAATTGGCGCAATCTTTTCATAAAAAATGTTCCAATGTTGCATTACGATGTTTGGGAGCTAAAGCGAAAAACTTCGGATAGATTTGAGTTGAATACCTAAAGTTTGCCCTAAGAGTGTTTATTCACGAGTTGTTGGCAACAACGTTCAACGTAAACTATTCCAATGTGGCATCACATGTTTGCGAGGTAAAACCAAAACAATGGAAGGATTTATCGTTGAAAACCTAAAGTTCGACCCTAGGCGGTTTGTTTAAAAGATTTGGCATAAAGGTTTAATGTAAACTATTCCAATCTTTGCATCACAATGTTTTTGGGAGGAAAAACCAAAAAACTTCGGATAGATTTATGCGTTGAAAACCTAAAGTTAAATCCCCAGAGTGTTTGTTTTGATTAATTGGCGCAATCTTTTCATAAAAAATGTTCCAATGTTGCATTACGATGTTTGAAAGCTAAAACGAAAAACTTCGGATAGATTTGAGTTGAATACCTAAAGTTTGCCTAAGAGTGTTTATTCTGAGTTGTTGGCAACAACGTTCAACGTAAACTATTCCAATGTGGCATCACATGTTTGCGAGGTAAAACCAAAACAATGGGAAGGATTTATGCGTTGAAAACCTAAAGTTCGACCCTAGGCGGTTTGTTTAAAAGATTTGGCATAAAGTTTTAATGTAAACTATTCCAATCTTTTTGCATCACAATGTTTGGGAGAAAAACCAAAAAACTTCGGATAGATTTATGCGTTGAAAACCTAAAGTTAAATCCCAGAGTGTTTGTTTTGATTAATTGGCGCAATCTTTTCATAAAAATGTTCCAATGTTGCATTACGATGTTTGGGAGCTAAAACGAAAAACTTCGGATAGATTTAGTTGTTGAATACCTAAAGTTTGCCTAAGAGTGTTTATTCACGAGTTGTTGGCAACAACGTTCAACGTAAACTATTCCAATGTGGCATCACATGTTTGCGAGGTAAAAAACAAAACAATGGGAAGGATTTATCGCGTTGAAAACCTAAAGTTCGACCCTAGGCGGTTTGTTTAAAAGATTTGGCATAAAGGTTTAATGTAAACTATTCCAATCTTTGCATCACAATGTTTGGGAGGAAAACCAAAAAACTTCGGATAGATTTATGCGTTGAAAACCTAAAGTTAAATCCCCAAAGAGTGTTTGTTTTGATTAATTGGCGCAATCTTTTTCATAAAAAATGTTCCAATGTTGCATTACGATGTTTGAGCTAAAAGCGAAAAACTTCGGATAGATTTGAGTTGAATACCTAAAGTTTGCCCTAAGAGTGTTTATTCGAGTTGTTGGCAACAACGTTCAACGTAAACTATTCCAATGTGGCATCACATGTTTGTGAGGTAAAACCAAAACAATGGGAAGGATTTATCGTTGAAAACCTAAAGTTCGACCCTAGGCGGTTTGTTTAAAAGATTTGGCATAAAGGTTTAATGTAAACTATTCCAATCTTTGCATCACAATGTTTGGGAGGAAAACCAAAAAACTTCGGATAGATTTATGCGTTGAAAACCTAAAGTTAAATCCAAAGAGTGTTTGTTTTGATTAATTGGCGCAATCTTTTCAGGCAAAAAATGTTCCAATGTTGCATTACGATGTTTGGGAGCTAAAAACGAAAAACTTCGGATAGATTTGAGTTGAATACCTAAAGTTTGCCTAAGAGTGTTTATTTTGAGAGTTGTTGGCAACAACGTTCAACGTAAACTATTCCAATGTGGCATCACATGTTTGCGAGGTAAAAAACAAAACAATGGGAAGGATTTATGCGTTGAAAACCTAAAGTTCGACCCTAGGCGGTTTGTTTAAAAGATTTGGCATAAAGGTTTAATGTAAACTATTCCAATCTTTGCATCACAATGTTTGGGAGGAAAACCAAAAAACTTCGGATAGATTTATGCGTTGAAAACCTAAAGTTAAATCCCAAGAGTGTTTGTTTTGATTAATTGGCGCAATCTTTTCACGCAAAATGTTTCAATGTTGCATTACGATGTTTGGGAGCTAAAGCGAAAAACTTCGGATAGATTTGAGTTGAATACCTAAAGTTTGCCTAAGAGTGTTTATTCGAGTTGTTGGCAACAACGTTCAACGTAAACTATTCCAATGTGGCATCACATGTTTGGCGAGGTAAAACCAAAACAATGGGAAGGATTTATGCGTTGAAAACCTAAAGTTCGACCCTAGGCGGTTTGTTTAAAAGATTTGGCATAAAGGTTTAATGTAAACTATTCCAATCTTTGCATCACAATGTTTGGGGAGGAAAACCAAAAAACTCGGATAGATTTATGCGTTGAAAACCTAAAGTTAAATCCGAAGAGTGTTTGTTTTGATTAATTGGCGCAATCTTTTCACGCAAAATGTTCCAATGTTGCATTACGATGTTTGGGAGCTAAAACGAAAAACTTCGGATAGATTTGAGTTGAATACCTAAAGTTTGCCCTAAGAGTGTTTATTCACGAGTTGTTGGCAACAACGTTCAACGTAAACTATTCCAATGTGGCATCACATGTTTGCGAGGTAAAACCAAAACAATGGGAAGGATTTATGCGTTGAAAACCTAAAGTTCGACCCTAGGCGGTTTGTTTAAAAGATTTGGCATAAAGGTTTAATGTAAACTATTCCAATCTTTGCATCACAATGTTTGGGAGGAAAACCAAAAAACTCGGATAGATTTATGCGTTGAAAACCTAAAGTTAAATCGTCAGAGTGTTTGTTTTGATTAATTGGCGCAATCTTTTCCATAAAATGTTCCAATGTTGCATTACGATGTTTGAGGCTAAAAACGAAAAACTTCGGATAGATTTGAGTTGAATACCTAAAGTTTGCCTAAGAGTGTTTATTACGAGTTGTTGGCAACAACGTTCAACGTAAACTATTCCAATGTGGCATCACATGTTTGCGAGGTAAAACCAAAACAATGGGAAGGATTTATCGCGTTGAAAACCTAAAGTTCGACCCTAGGCGGTTTGTTTAAAAGATTTGGCATAAAGGTTTAATGTAAACTATTCCAATCTTTTGCATCACAATGTTTGGGAGAGGAAAACCAAAAAACTTCGGATAGATTTATGCGTTGAAAACCTAAAGTTAAATCCCAGAGTGTTTTTTTTTTGATTAATTGGCGCAATCTTTTCAGGCAAAAATGTTCCAATGTTGCATTACGATGTTTGGGAGCTAAAACGAAAAACTTCGGATAGATTTGAGTTGAATACCTAAAGTTTGCCTAAGAGTGTTTGTTACGAGTTGTTGGCAACAACGTTCAACGTAAACTATTCCAATGTGGCATCACATGTTTGCGAGAGGTAAAACCAAAACAATGGGAAGGATTTATGCGTTGAAAACCTAAAGTTCGACCCTAGGCGGTTTGTTTAAAAGATTTGGCATAAAGGTTTAATGTAAACTATTCCAATCTTTGCATCACAATGTTTGGGAGGAAAAACAAAAAACTTCGGATAGATTTATGCGTTGAAAACCTAAAGTTAAATCCCAAGAGTGTTTGTTTTGATTAATTGGCGCAATCTTTTCATAAAAATGTTCCAATGTTGCATTACGATGTTTGGGAGCTAAAACGAAAAACTTCGGATAGATTTGAGTTGAATACCTAAGTTTGCCTAAGAGTGTTTTTTCACGAGTTGTTGGCAACAACGTTCAACGTAAACTATTCCAATGTGGCATCACATGTTTGTGCGAGTAAAACCAAAACAATGGGAAGGATTTATGCGTTGAAAACCTAAAGTTCGACCCTAGGCGGTTTGTTTAAAAGATTTGGCATAAAGGTGTAAACTATTCCAATCTTTGCATCACAATGTTTGGGAGGAAAACCAAAAAACTTCGGATAGATTTATGCGTTGAAAACCTAAAGTTAAATCCCAAGTGTTTTTGTTTGATTAATTGGCGCAATCTTTTCACAAAAATGTTCCAATGTTGCATTACGATGTTTGAGCTAAAACGAAAAACTTCGGATAGATTTGAGTTGAATACCTAAAGTTTTGCCTAAGAGTGTTTATTTACGAGTTGTTGGCAACAACGTTCAACGTAAACTATTCCAATGTGGCATCACATGTTTGTGAGAGTAAAACCAAAACAATGGGAAGGATTTTATGCGTTGAAAACCTAAAGTTCGACCCTAGGCGGTTTGTTTAAAAGATTTGGCATAAAGGTTTAATGTAAACTATTCCAATCTTTGCATCACAATGTTTGGGAGGAAAACCAAAAAACTTCGGATAGATTTATGCGTTGAAAACCTAAAGTTAAATCCCCAAGAGTGTTTGTTTTGATTAATTAATTGCGCAATCTTTTCAGCAAAAATGTTCCAATGTTGCATTACGATGTTTGGGAGCTAAAGCGAAAAACTCGGATAGATTTTTGAGCGTTGAATACCTAAAGTTTGCCTAAGAGTGTTTATTCGAGTTGTTGGCAACAACGTTCAACGTAAACTATTCCAATGTGGCATCACATGTTTTTGAGAGTAAAACCAAAACAATGGGAAGGATTTATCGTTGAAAACCTAAAGTTCGACCCTAGGCGGTTTGTTTTAAAAGATTTGGCATAAAGGTTTAATGTAAACTATTCCAATCTTTGCATCACAATGTTTGGGGAGGAAAACCAAAAAACTTCGGATAGATTTATGCGTTGAAAACCTAAAGTTAAATCCAGAGTGTTTGTTTTGATTAATTGGCGCAATCTTTTCATAAAAATGTTCCAATGTTGCATTACGATGTTTGGGAGCTAAAGCGAAAAACTTCGGATAGATTTGAGTTGAATACCTAAAGTTTGCCTAAAGTGTTTTATTCTGAGTTGTTGGCAACAACGTTCAACGTAAACTATTCCAATGTGGCATCACATGTTTGTGAGTAAAACCAAAACAATGGGAAGGATTTATGCGTTGAAAACCTAAAGTTCGACCCTAGGCGGTTTGTTTTAAAAGATTTGGCATAAAGGTTTAATGTAAACTATTCCAATCTTTGCATCACAATGTTTGGGAGGAAAACCAAAAAACTTCGGATAGATTTATGCGTTGAAAACCTAAAGTTAAATCCCAAGTGTTTGTTTTGATTAATTGGCGCAATCTTTTCCGGCAAAATGTTCCAATGTTGCATTACGATGATTTTGAGGAGCTAAAACGAAAAACTTCGGATAGATTTATTGTTGAATACCTAAAGTTTGCCCTAAGAGTGTTTATTCACGAGTTGTTGGCAACAACGTTCAACGTAAACTATTCCAATGTGGCATCACATGTTTGTGAGGTAAAAACCAAAACAATGGGAAGGATTTATCGTTGAAAACCTAAAGTTCGACCCTAGGCGGTTTGTTTAAAAGATTTGGCATAAAGGTTTAATGTAAACTATTCCAATCTTTGCATCACAATGTTTGGGAGGAAAACCAAAAAACTTCGGATAGATTTATGCGTTGAAAACCTAAAGTTAAATCCAGAGTGTGTTTGTTTTGATTAATTGGCGCAATCTTTTCATAAAAATGTTCCAATGTTGCATTACGATGTTTGGGAGCTAAAACGAAAAACTCGGATAGATTTGAGTTGAATACCTAAAGTTTTGCCTAAGAGTGTTTATTCGAGTTGTTGGCAACAACGTTCAACGTAAACTATTCCAATGTGGCATCACATGTTTGCGAGTAAAACCAAAACAATGGGAAGGATTTATGCGTTGAAAACCTAAAGTTCGACCCTAGGCGGTTTGTTTAAAAGATTTGGCATAAAGTTTAATGTAAACTATTCCAATCTTTGCATCACAATGTTTGGGAGGAAAACCAAAAAACTTCGGATAGATTTATGCGTTGAAAACCTAAAGTTCGTCCCAAAGAGTGTTTGTTTTGATTAATTGGCGCAATCTTTTCAGGCAAAATGTTCCAATGTTGCATTACGATGTTTGGGAGCTAAAACGAAAAACTTCGGATAGATTTGAGTTGAATACCTAAAGTTTGCCTAAGAGTGTTTATTCTGAGTTGTTGGCAACAACGTTCAACGTAAACTATTCCAATGTGGCATCACATGTTTGCGAGGTAAAACCAAAACAATGGGAAGGATTTATGCGTTGAAAACCTAAAGTTCGACCCTAGGCGGTTTGTTTAAAAGATTTGGCATAAAGGTTTAATGTAAACTATTCCAATCTTTGCATCACAATGTTTGGGAGGAAAAACCAAAAAACTCGGATAGATTTATGCGTTGAAAACCTAAAGTTAAATCCCAAGTGTTTTGTTTTGATTAATTGGCGCAATCTTTTCTTTTCAGGCAAAATGTTCCAATGTTGCATTACGATGTTTGGGGAGCTAAAACGAAAAACTTCGGATAGATTTGAGTTGAATACCTAAAGTTTGCCTAAAGAGTGTTTATTATTCACGAGTTGTTGGCAACAACGTTCAACGTAAACTATTCCAATGTGGCATCACATGTTTGCGAGGTAAAACCAAAACAATGGGAAGGATTTATGCGTTGAAAACCTAAAGTTCGACCCTAGACGGTTTGTTTAAAAGATTTGGCATAAAGGTTTAATGTAAACTATTCCAATCTTTGCATCACAATGTTTGGGAGGAAAACCAAAAAACTTCGGATAGATTTATGCGTTGAAAACCTAAAGTTAAATCCCAAGAGTGTTTGTTTTGATTAATTGGCGCAATCTTTTCCATAAAAAATGTTCCAATGTTGCATTCACGATGTTTGGGAGCTAAAACGAAAAACTTCGGATAGATTTGAGTTGAATACCTAAAGTTTGCCCTAAGAGTGTTTATTCTGAGAGTTGTTGGCAACAACGTTCAACGTAAACTATTCCAATGTGGCATCACATGTTTGGCGAGGTAAAAACAAAACAATGGGAAGGATTTATGCGTTGAAAACCTAAAGTTCGACCCTAGGCGGTTTGTTTAAAAGATTTGGCATAAAGGTTTAATGTAAACTATTCCAATCTTTGCATCACAATGTTTGGGAGGAAAACCAAAAAACTTCGGATAGATTTATGCGTTGAAAACCTAAAGTTAAATCCCAAAGAGTGTTTGTTTTGATTAATTGGCGCAATCTTTTCAGGCAAAATGTTCCAATGTTGCATTACGATGTTTGGGAGCTAAAGCGAAAAACTTCGGATAGATTTGAGCGTTGAATACCTAAAGTTTTGCCTAAGAGTGTTTATTCTACGAGTTGTTGGCAACAACGTTCAACGTAAACTATTCCAATGTGGCATCACATGTTTAGCGAGGTAAAACCAAAAACAATGGGAAGGATTTATGCGTTGAAAACCTAAAGTTCGACCCTAGGCGGTTTGTTTAAAAGATTTGGCATAAAGTTTAATGTAAACTATTCCAATCTTTGCATCACAATGTTTGGGAGGAAAACCAAAAAACTTCGGATAGATTTATGCGTTGAAAACCTAAAGTTCGTCCCCAAGTGTTTGTTTTGATTAATTGGCGCAATCTTTTCACATAAAATGTTCCAATGTTGCATTACGATGTTTGAGGAGCTAAAGCGAAAAACTCGGATAGATTTGAGCGTTGAATACCTAAAGTTTGCCTAAGAGTGTTTATTCACGAGTTGTTGGCAACAACGTTCAACGTAAACTATTCCAATGTGGCATCACATGTTTGTGAGAGTAAAACCAAAACAATGGGAAGGATTTATGCGTTGAAAACCTAAAGTTCGACCCTAGGCGGTTTGTTTAAAAGATTTGGCATAAAGTTTAATGTAAACTATTCCAATCTTTGCATCACAATGTTTGGGAGGAAAACCAAAAAACTTCGGATAGATTTATGCGTTGAAAACCTAAAGTTAGTCCAGAGTGTTTGTTTTGATTAATTGGCGCAATCTTTTCAAAATGTTCCAATGTTGCATTACGATGTTTGGGAGCTAAAACGAAAAACTTCGGATAGATTTGAGTTTGAATACCTAAAGTTCGCCTAAGAGTGTTTTGTTACGAGTTGTTGGCAACAACGCAACAACGTTCAACGTAAACTATTCCAATGTGGCATCACATGTTTGTGCGAGGTAAAACCAAAACAATGGGAAGGATTTATGCGTTGAAAACCTAAAGTTCGACCCTAGGCGTTTGTTTAAAAGATTTGGCATAAAGGTTTAATGTAAACTATTCCAATCTTTGCATCACAATGTTTGGGAGGAAAACCAAAAAACTTCGGATAGATTTATGCGTTGAAAACCTAAAGTTAAATCCAAAGAGTGTTTGTTTTGATTAATTGGCGCAATCTTTTCACATAAAATGTTCCAATGTTGCATTACGATGTTTGGGAGCTAAAGCGAAAAACTTCGGATAGATTTGAGTTGAATACCTAAAGTTCGCCTAAGAGTGTTTATTCTGAGTTGTTGGCAACAACGTTCAACGTAAACTATTCCAATGTGGCATCACATGTTTGCGAGGTAAAACCAAAACAATGGAAGGATTTATGCGTTGAAAACCTAAAGTTCGACCCTAGGCGGTTTGTTTAAAAGATTTGGCATAAAGGTTTAATGTAAACTATTCCAATCTTTGCATCACAATGTTTGGGAGGAAAACCAAAAAACTTCGGATAGATTTATGCGTTGAAAACCTAAAGTTAAATCCCAAAGAGTGTTTGTTTTGATTAATTGGCGCAATCTTTTCATAAAATGTTCCAATGTTGCATTACGATGTTTGGGAGCTAAAACGAAAAACTTCGGATAGATTTGAGTTGAATACCTAAAGTTTGCCCTAAGAGTGTTTATTCACGAGTTGTTGGCAACAACGTTCAACGTAAACTATTCCAATGTGGCATCACATGTTTGCGAGAGTAAAACCAAAACAATGGGAAGGATTTATGCGTTGAAAACCTAAAGTTCGACCCTAGGCGGTTTGTTTAAAAGATTTGGCATAAAGGTTTAATGTAAACTATTCCAATCTTTGCATCACAATGTTTGGGAGGAAAACCAAAAAACTTCGGATAGATTTATGCGTTGAAAACCTAAAGTTAAATCCCAGAGTGTTTGTTTTGATTAATTGGCGCAATCTTTTCATAAAATGTTCCAATGTTGCATTACGATGTTTGGGAGCTAAAGCGAAAAACTTCGGATATAGATTTGAGTTGAATACCTAAAGTTTGCCTAAGAGTGTTTATTCACGTTGTTGGCAACAACGTTCAACGTAAACTATTCCAATGTGGCATCACATGTTTGCGAGGTAAAACCAAAACAATGGGAAGGATTTATCGTTGAAAACCTAAAGTTCGACCCTAGGCGGTTTGTTTAAAAGATTTGGCATAAAGTTTAATGTAAACTATTCCAATCTTTGCATCACAATGTTTGGGAGGAAAACCAAAAAACTTCGGATAGATTTATGCGTTGAAAACCTAAAGTTAAATCCCAAGTGTGTTTTGTTTTGATTAATTGGCGCAATCTTTTCATAAAAATGTTCCAATGTTGCATTACGATGTTTGGGAGCTAAAACGAAAAACTTCGGATAGATTTGAGTTGAATACCTAAAGTTTGCCCTAAGAGTGTTTTATTCTGAGTTGTTGGCAACAACGTTCAACGTAAACTATTCCAATGTGGCATCACATGTTTGCGAGGTAAAACCAAAACAATGGGAAGGATTTATGCGTTGAAAACCTAAAGTTCGACCCTAGGCGGTTTGTTTAAAAGATTTGGCATAAAGGTTTAATGTAAACTATTCCAATCTTTGCATCACAATGTTTGGGAGGAAAACCAAAAAACTTCGGATAGATTTATGCGTTGAAAACCTAAAGTTAAATCCCAAGAGTGTTTGTTTGATTAATTGGCGCAATCTTTTCACATAAAATGTTCCAATGTTGCATTACGATGTTTGGGAGCTAAAACGAAAAACTTCGGATAGATTTGAGTTGAATACCTAAAGTTTGCCCCTAGAGTGTTTATTACGAGTTGTTGGCAACAACGTTCAACGTAAACTATTCCAATGTGGCATCACATGTTTGCGAGTAAAAACCAAAAACAATGGGAAGGATTTATGCGTTGAAAACCTAAAGTTCGACCCTAGGCGGTTTGTTTAAAAGATTTGGCATAAAGGTTTATGTAAACTATTCCAATCTTTGCACATCACAATGTTTGGGAGGAAAACCAAAAAACTCGGATAGATTTATGCGTTGAAAACCTAAAGTTAAATCCCAGAGTGTTTGTTTTGATTAATTGGCGCAATCTTTTCAGGCAAAATGTTCCAATGTTGCATTACGATGTTTGGGAGCTAAAGCGAAAAACTTCGGATAGATTTGAGCGTTGAATACCTAAAGTTTGCCTAAGAGTGTTTATTCACGAGTTGTTGGCAACAACGTTCAACGTAAACTATTCCAATGTGGCATCACATGTTTGTGAGAGTAAAACCAAAACAATGGGAAGGATTTATGCGTTGAAAACCTAAAGTTCGACCCTAGGCGGTTTGTTTAAAAGATTTGGCATAAAGGTTTAATGTAAACTATTCCAATCTTTGCATCACAATGTTTGGGAGGAAAACCAAAAAACTTCGGATAGATTTATGCGTTGAAAACCTAAAGTTAAATCCCAAGAGTGTTTGTTTTGATTAATTGGCGCAATCTTTTCACAAAAAAATGTTCCAATGTTGCATTACGATGTTTGGGAGCTAAAACGAAAAACTTCGGATAGATTTGATTGAATACCTAAAGTTTGCCCTAAGAGTGTTTATTCACGAGTTGTTGGCAACAACGTTCAACGTAAACTATTCCAATGTGGCATCACATGTTTGCGAGGTAAAAACCAAAACAATGGGAAGGATTTATGCGTTGAAAACCTAAAGTTCGACCCTAGGCGGTTTGTTTAAAAGATTTGGCATAAAGTTTAATGTAAAAACTATTCCAATCTTTGCATCACAATGTTTGGGAGGAAAACCAAAAAACTTCGGATAGATTTATGCGTTGAAAACCTAAAGTTAAATCCCAAGAGTGTTTTTTTTGATTAATTGGCGCAATCTTTTCACGCAAAATGTTCCAATGTTGCATTACGATGTTTGGGAGCTAAAGCGAAAAACTTCGGATAGATTTGAGTTGAATACCTAAAGTTTGCCTAAGAGTGTTTATTCACGAGTTGTTGGCAACAACGTTCAACGTAAACTATTCCAATGTGGCATCACATGTTTGTGGTAAAAAACAAAACAATGGAAGGATTTATGCGTTGAAAACCTAAAGTTCGACCCTAGGCGGTTTGTTTAAAAGATTTGGCATAAAGGTTTAATGTAAACTATTCCAATCTTTGCATCACAATGTTTGGGAGGAAAACCAAAAAACTTCGGATAGATTTATGCGTTGAAAACCTAAAGTTAAATCCCCAAGAGTTTGTTTTGATTAATTGGCGCAATCTTTTCACAAAAATGTTCCAATGTTGCATTACGATGTTTGGGAGCTAAAACGAAAAACTTCGGATAGATTTGAGTTGAATACCTAAAGTTTGCCCTAAGAGTGTTTATTTCACGAGTTGTTGGCAACAACGTTCAACGTAAACTATTCCAATGTGGCATCACATGTTTGTGAGAGTAAAAAAAACAAAACAATGGGAAGGATTTATGCGTTGAAAACCTAAAGTTCGACCCTAGGCGGTTTGTTTAAAAGATTTGGCATAAAGGTTTAATGTAAACTATTCCAATCTTTGCATCACAATGTTTGGGAGGAAAAACAAAAAACTTCGGATAGATTTATGCGTTGAAAACCTAAAGTTAAATCAAGTGTTTGTTTTGATTAATTGGCGCAATCTTTTCACGCAAAATGTTCCAATGTTGCATTACGATGTTTGGGAGCTAAAACGAAAAACTTCGGATAGATTTAGAGTTGAATACCTAAAGTTTGCCCCTAAGAGTGTTTATTCTGAGTTGTTGGCAACAACGTTCAGCGTAAACTATTCCAATGTGGCATCACATGTTTGTGAGAGTAAAACCAAAACAATGGGAAGGATTTATCGTTGAAAACCTAAAGTTCGACCCTAGGCGGTTTGTTTAAAAGATTTGGCATAAAGGTTTAATGTAAACTATTCCAATCTTTGCATCACAATGTTTGGGAGGAAAACCAAAAAACTTCGGATAGATTTATGCGTTGAAAACCTAAAGTTCGTCCCAAAGAGTGTTTGTTTTGATTAATTGGCGCAAATCTTTTCATAAAAATGTTCCAATGTTGCATTACGATGTTTGGGAGCTAAAACGAAAAACTTCGGATAGATTTGAGTTGAATTGAATACCTAAAGTTTGCCCTAAGAGTGTTTATTCTGAGTTGTTGGCAACAACGTTCAACGTAAACTATTCCAATGTGGCATCACATGTTTGCGAGTAAAACCAAAACAATGGGAAGGATTTATGCGTTGAAAACCTAAAGTTCGACCCTAGGCGGTTTGTTTAAAAGATTTGGCATAAAGGTTTAATGTAAACTATTCCAATCTTTGCATCACAATGTTTGGGAGGAAAACCAAAAAACTTCGGATAGATTTATGCGTTGAAAACCTAAAGTTAAATCCCAAAGAGTGTTTGTTTTGATTAATTGGCGCAATCTTTTCACGCAAAATGTTCCAATGTTGCATTACGATGTTTGGGGAGCTAAAGCGAAAAACTTCGGATAGATTTGAGTTGAATACCTAAAGTTTGCCTAAGAGTGTTTATTCACGAGTTGTTGGCAACAACGTTCAACGTAAACTATTCCAATGTGGCATCACATGTTTGTGAGGTAAAACCAAAACAATGGGAAGGATTTATGCGTTGAAAACCTAAAGTTCGACCCTAGGCGGTTTGTTTAAAAGATTTGGCATAAAGGTTTAATGTAAACTATTCCAATCTTTGCATCACAATGTTTGGGAGGAAAACCAAAAAACTTCGGATAGATTTATGCGTTGAAAACCTAAAGTTAAATCCCAAAGAGTGTTTGTTTTTTGATTAATTGGCGCAATCTTTTCACGCAAAAATGTTCCAATGTTGCATTACGATGTTTGGGAGCTAAAACGAAAAACTTCGGATAGATTTGAGTTGAATACCTAAAGTTTGCCTAAGAGTGTTTTATTCTGAGTTGTTGGCAACAACGTTCAACGTAAACTATTCCAATGTGGCATCACATGTTTGTGAGGTAAAAAACCAAAACAATGGGAAGGATTTATGCGTTGAAAACCTAAAGTTCGACCCTAGGCGGTTTGTTTAAAAGATTTGGCATAAAGGTTTAATGTAAACTATTCCAATCTTTGCATCACAATGTTTGGGAGGAAAACCAAAAAACTCGGATAGATTTATGCGTTGAAAACCTAAAGTTAAATCCCCAAAGAGTGTTTGTTTTGATTAATTGGCGCAAATCTTTTCCATAAAAAATGTTCCAATGTTGCATTACGATGTTTGGGAGCTAAAGCGAAAAACTTCGGATAGATTTGAGTTGAATACCTAAAGTTCGCCTAAGAGTGTTTATTCACGAGTTGTTGGCAACAACGTTCAACGTAAACTATTCCAATGTGGCATCACATGTTTGTGAGGTAAAACCAAAACAATGGGAAGGATTTATCGTTGAAAACCTAAAGTTCGACCCTAGGCGGTTTGTTTAAAAGATTTGGCATAAAGGTTTAATGTAAACTATTCCAATCTTTGCATCACAATGTTTGGGAGGAAAAACCAAAAAACTTCGGATAGATTTATGCGTTGAAAACCTAAAGTTCGTCCCAGAGTGTTTGTTTTGATTAATTGGCGCAAATCTTTTCACATAAAATGTTCCAATGTTGCATTCACGATGTTTGAGAGCTAAAGCGAAAAACTTCGGATAGATTTGAGTTGAATACCTAAAGTTTGCCTAAGAGTGTTTATTCACGAGTTGTTGGCAACAACGTTCAACGTAAACTATTCCAATGTGGCATCACATGTTTGTGAGGTAAAACCAAAACAATGGGAAGGATTTATGCGTTGAAAACCTAAAGTTCGACCCTAGGCGGTTTGTTTAAAAGATTTGGCATAAAGTTTTAATGTAAACTATTCCAATCTTTGCATCACAATGTTTGGGAGGAAAACCAAAAAACTCGGATAGATTTATGCGTTGAAAACCTAAAGTTAAATCCCAAAGAGTGTTTGTTTTGATTAATTGGCGCAATCTTTTCAGGCAAAATGTTCCAATGTTGCATTACGATGTTTGGGAGCTAAAGCGAAAAACTTCGGATAGATTTGAGAGTTGAATACCTAAAGTTTGCCCTAAGAGTGTTTGTTACGAGTTGTTGGCAACAACGTTCAACGTAAACTATTCCAATGTGGCATCACATGTTTGCGAGTAAAACCAAAACAATGGGAAGGATTTATGCGTTGAAAACCTAAAGTTCGACCCTAGGCGGTTTGTTTAAAAGATTTGGCATAAAGGTTTAATGTAAACTATTCCAATCTTTGCATCACAATGTTTGGGAGGAAAACCAAAAAACTTCGGATAGATTTATGCGTTGAAAACCTAAAGTTAGTCCCCAAGTGTTTTTGTTTTGATTAATTGGCGCAATCTTTTCACAAAATGTTCCAATGTTGCATTCACGATGTTTGGGAGCTAAAACGAAAAACTTCGGATAGATTTAGATTTGAATGTTGAATACCTAAAGTTCGCCTAAGAGTGTTTATTCACGAGTTGTTGGCAACAACGTTCAACGTAAACTATTCCAATGTGGCATCACATGTTTGTGAGGTAAAACCAAAACAATGGGAAGGATTTATCGTTGAAAACCTAAAGTTCGACCCTAGGCGGTTTGTTTAAAAGATTTGGCATAAAGGTTTAATGTAAACTATTCCAATCTTTGCATCACAATGTTTGGGAGGAAAACCAAAAAACTCGGATAGATTTATGCGTTGAAAACCTAAAGTTCGTCGAGTGTTTGTTTTGATTAATTGGCGCAATCTTTTCACAAAAAAATGTTTCAATGTTGCATTACGATGTTTGGGAGCTAAAACGAAAAACTTCGGATAGATTTGAGTTGAATACCTAAAGTTGAATACCTAAGTTCCCTAAGAGTGTTTATTCACGAGTTGTTGGCAACAACGTTCAACGTAAACTATTCCAATGTGGCATCACATGTTTGTGAGGTAAAACCAAAACAATGGGAAGGATTTATGCGTTGAAAACCTAAAGTTCGACCCTAGGCGGTTTGTTTAAAAGATTTGGCATAAAGGTTTAATGTAAACTATTCCAATCTTTGCATCACAATGTTTGGGAGGAAAACCAAAAAACTTCGGATAGATTTATGCGTTGAAAACCTAAAGTTAGTCCCCGAAGTGTTTGTTTTGATTAATTGGCGCAATCTTTTCAGGCAAAATGTTCCAATGTTGCATTACGATGTTTGGGAGCTAAAACGAAAAACTTCGGATAGATTTTGATTGAATACCTAAAGTTTGCCTAAGAGTGTTTATTCTGAGTTGTTGGCAACAACGTTCAACGTAAACTATTCCAATGTGGCATCACATGTTTGCGAGGTAAAACCAAAACAATGGGAAGGATTTATGCGTTGAAAACCTAAGTTCGACCCTAGGCGGTTTGTTTAAAAAGATTTGGCATAAAGGTTTAATGTAAAAACTATTCCAATCTTTGCATCACAATGTTTGGGAGGAAAACCAAAAAACTTCGGATAGATTTATGCGTTGAAAACCTAAAGTTAAATCCCAAAGAGTGTTTGTTTTGATTAATTGGCGCAATCTTTTCATAAAATGTTCCAATGTTGCATTACGATGTTTGGGAGCTAAAACGAAAAACTTCGGATAGATTTGAGTTTGAATACCTAAAGTTAAGCCTAAGAGTGTTTATTCACGAGTTGTTGGCAACAACGTTCAACGTAAACTATTCCAATGTGGCATCACATGTTTGCGAGGTAAAACCAAAACAATGGGAAGGATTTATGCGTTGAAAACCTAAAGTTCGACCCTAGAGCGGTTTGTTTAAAAGATTTGGCATAAAGGTTTAATAAAACTATTCCAATCTTTGCATCACAATGTTTGGGAGGAAAACCAAAAAACTTCGGATAGATTTATGCGTTGAAAACCTAAAGTTAAATCCCAAGAGTGTTTTTTTTTGATTAATTGGCGCAATCTTTTCAGGCAAAATGTTCCAATGTTGCATTACGATGTTTGGGAGCTAAAGCGAAAAACTTCGATAGATTTGAGTTGAATACCTAAAGTTTGCCCTAAGAGTGTTTTTCACGAGTTGTTGGCAACAACGTTCAACGTAAACTATTCCAATGTGGCATCACATGTTTGCGAGGTAAAACCAAAACAATGGGAAGGATTTATGCGTTGAAAACCTAAAGTTCGACCCTAGGCGGTTTGTTTAAAAGATTTGGCATAAAGTTTAATGTAAACTATTCCAATCTTTGCATCACAATGTTTGGGAGGAAAACCAAAAAACTTCGGATAGATTTATGCGTTGAAAACCTAAAGTTAAATCCCAAGAGTGTTTGTTTTGATTAATTGGCGCAATCTTTTCACATAAAATGTTCCAATGTTGCATTACGATGTTTGAGCTAAAGCGAAAAACTTCGGATAGATTTGAGTTTGAATACCTAAAGTTTGCCTAAGAGTGTTTATTCTGAGTTGTTGGCAACAACGTTCAACGTAAACTATTCCAATGTGGCATCACATGTTTGCGAGGTAAAACCAAAACAATGGGAAGGATTTATCGTTGAAAACCTAAAGTTCGACCCTAGGCGGTTTTGTTTAAAAGATTTGGCATAAAGGTTTAATGTAAACTATTCCAATCTTTGCATCACAATGTTTGGGAGGAAAACCAAAAAACTTCGGATAGATTTATGCGTTGAAAACCTAAAGTTAAATCCCAAAGTGTTTGTTTTGATTAATTGGCGCAATCTTTTCATAAAATGTTCCAATGTTGCATTACGATGTTTGGGAGCTAAAGCGAAAAACTCGGATAGATTTGAGTTGAATACCTAAAGTTCGCCTAAGAGTGTTTGACGAGTTGTTGGCAACAACGTTCAACGTAAACTATTCCAATGTGGCATCACATGTTTGCGAGGTAAAAAAAACAAAACAATGGGAAGGATTTATGCGTTGAAAACCTAAAGTTCGACCCTAGGCGGTTTGTTTAAAAGATTTGGCATAAAGGTTTAATGTAAACTATTCCAATCTTTGCATCACAATGTTTGGGAGGAAAACCAAAAAACTTCGGATAGATTTATGCGTTGAAAACCTAAAGTTAGTCCCAAGAGTGTTTGTTTTGATTAATTGGCGCAATCTTTTCACATAAAATGTTCCAATGTTGCATTACGATGTTTGAGAGCTAAAGCGAAAAACTTCGGATAGATTTGAGTTGAATACCTAAAGTTTGCCCTAAGAGTGTTTATTTACGAGTTGTTGGCAACAACGTTCAACGTAAACTATTCCAATGTGGCATCACATGTTTGCGAGGTAAAACCAAAACAATGGGAAGGATTTATGCGTTGAAAACCTAAAGTTCGACCCTAGAGCGGTTTGTTTAAAAGATTTGGCATAAAGGTTTAATGTAAACTATTCCAATCTTTGCATCACAATGTTTGGGAGGAAAACCAAAAAACTTCGGATAGATTTATGCGTTGAAAACCTAAAGTTCGTCCCAGAGAGTGTTTGTTTTGATTAATTGGCGCAATCTTTTCAGCAAAATGTTCCAATGTTGCATTACGATGTTTGGGAGCTAAAGCGAAAAACTTCGGATAGATTTGAGTTGAATACCTAAAGTTAAGCCTAAGAGTGTTTTATTACGAGTTGTTGGCAACAACGTTCAACGTAAACTATTCCAATGTGGCATCACATGTTTGCGAGGTAAAACCAAAACAATGGGAAGGATTTATGCGTTGAAAACCTAAAGTTCGACCCTAGGCGGTTTGTTTAAAAGATTTGGCATAAAGGTTTAATGTAAACTATTCCAATCTTTGCATCACAATGTTTGGGAGGAAAACCAAAAAACTTCGGATAGATTTATGCGTTGAAAACCTAAAGTTAAATCCCAAGAGTGTTTGTTTTGATTAATTGGCGCAATCTTTTCACGCAAAATGTTCCAATGTTGCATTACGATGTTTGGGAGCTAAAACGAAAAACTTCGGATAGATTTGAGCGTTGAATACCTAAAGTTTGCCCTAAGAGTGTTTATTACGAGTTGTTGGCAACAACGTTCAACGTAAACTATTCCAATGTGGCATCACATGTTTGTGCGAGGTAAAACCAAAACAATGGGAAGGATTTATGCGTTGAAAACCTAAAGTTCGACCCTAGGCGGTTTGTTTAAAAGATTTGGCATAAAGGTTTAATGTAAACTATTCCAATCTTTGCATCACAATGTTTGGGAGAGAAAAACCAAAAAACTTCGGATAGATTTATGCGTTGAAAACCTAAAGTTAAATCCCAAAGAGTGTTTGTTTTGATTAATTGGCGCAATCTTTTCATAAAAATGTTCCAATGTTGCATTACGATGTTTGAGAGCTAAAGCGAAAAACTCGAAAAACTTCGGATAGATTTGATTTGAATACCTAAAGTTTGCCTAAGAGTGTTTTTTCTGAGTTGTTGGCAACAACGTTCAACGTAAACTATTCCAATGTGGCATCACATGTTTGAGGTAAAACCAAAACAATGGGAAGGATTTATGCGTTGAAAACCTAAAGTTCGACCCTAGGCGGTTTGTTTAAAAGATTTGGCATAAAGTTTAATGTAAACTATTCCAATCTTTGCATCACAATGTTTGGGAGGAAAACCAAAAAACTTCGGATAGATTTATGCGTTGAAAACCTAAAGTTAAATCCCCAAGTGTTTTTTTTTTGATTAATTGGCGCAATCTTTTCACATAAAATGTTCCAATGTTGCATTACGATGTTTGAGAGCTAAAACGAAAAACTTCGGATAGATTTGAGTTGAATACCTAAAGTTTTGCCTAAGAGTGTTTATTCACGAGTTGTTGGCAACAACGTTCAACGTAAACTATTCCAATGTGGCATCACATGTTTGTGAGGTAAAACCAAAACAATGGGAAGGATTTATGCGTTGAAAACCTAAAGTTCGACCCTAGGCGGTTTGTTTAAAAGATTTGGCATAAAGGTTTAATGTAAACTATTCCAATCTTTGCATCACAATGTTTGGGAGGAAAACCAAAAAACTTCGGATAGATTTATGCGTTGAAAACCTAAAGTTAAATCCCAAAGTGTTTGTTTTGATTAATTGGCGCAATCTTTTCAGGCAAAATGTTCCAATGTTGCATTACGATGTTTGGGAGCTAAAACGAAAAACTTCGGATAGATTTAGAGTTGAATACCTAAAGTTTGCCTAAGAGTGTTTATTCACGAGTTGTTGGCAACAACGTTCAACGTAAACTATTCCAATGTGGCATCACATGTTTGCGAGGTAAAACCAAAACAATGGGAAGGATTTATGCGTTGAAAACCTAAAGTTCGACCCTAGGCGGTTTGTTTAAAAGATTTGGCATAAAGGTTTAATGTAAACTATTCCAATCTTTGCATCACAATGTTTGGGAGGAAAACCAAAAAACTTCGGATAGATTTATGCGTTGAAAACCTAAAGTTAGTCCCAAAGAGTGTTTGTTTTTGATTAATTGGCGCAATCTTTTCACGCAAAATGTTCCAATGTTGCATTACGATGTTTGGGAGCTAAAGCGAAAAACTTCGGATAGATTTGAGTTGAATACCTAAAGTTTGCCTAAGAGTGTTTGTTACGAGTTGTTGGCAACAACGTTCAGCGTAAACTATTCCAATGTGGCATCACATGTTTGCGCGAGGTAAAACGAAAACAATCGGAAGGATTTATGCGTTGAAAACCTAAAGTTCGACCTAGGCGGTTTGTTTAAAAGATTTGGCATAAAGGTTTAATGTAAACTATTCCAATCTTTGCATCACAATGTTTGGGAGGAAAACCAAAAAACTTCGGATAGATTTATGCGTTGAAAACCTAAAGTTAGTCCCAAGTGTTTGTTTTGATTAATTGGCGCAATCTTTTCATAAAATGTTCCAATGTTGCATTACGATGTTTGGGAGCTAAAACGAAAAACTTCGGATAGATTTGAGCGTTGAATACCTAAAGTTTGCCTAAGAGTGTTTATTCTGAGTTGTTGGCAACAACGTTCAACGTAAACTATTCCAATGTGGCATCACATGTTTGCGAGGTAAAACCAAAACAATGGGAAGGATTTATCGTTGAAAACCTAAAGTTCGACCCTAGGCGGTTTGTTTAAAAGATTTGGCATAAAGTTTAATGTAAACTATTCCAATCTTTGCATCACAATGTTTGGGAGGAAAACCAAAAAACTTCGGATAGATTTATGCGTTGAAAACCTAAAGTTAGTCCCAAAGTGTTTGTTTTGATTAATTGGCGCAATCTTTTCAGGCAAAATGTTCCAATGTTGCATTACGATGTTTGGGAGCTAAAGCGAAAAACTTCGGATAGATTTGAGTTGAATACCTAAAGTTCGCCTAAGAGTGTTTATTTACGAGTTGTTGGCAACAACGTTCAACGTAAACTATTCCAATGTGGCATCACATGTTTGCGAGGTAAAACCAAAACAATGGGAAGGATTTATGCGTTGAAAACCTAAAGTTCGACCCTAGGCGGTTTGTTTAAAAGATTTGGCATAAAGGTTTAATGTAAACTATTCCAATCTTTGCATCACAATGTTTGGGAGGAAAACCAAAAAACTTCGGATAGATTTATGCGTTGAAAACCTAAAGTTAGTCCCAAAGAGTGTTTGTTTTGATTAATTGGCGCAATCTTTTCATAAAAATGTTCCAATGTTGCATTACGATGTTTGGGAGCTAAAACGAAAAACTTCGGATAGATTTGAGTTGAATACCTAAAGTTTGCCCTAAGAGTGTTTATTACGAGTTGTTGGCAACAACGTTCAACGTAAACTATTCCAATGTGGCATCACATGTTTGTGAGGTAAAACCAAAACAATGGGAAGGATTTATGCGTTGAAAACCTAAAGTTCGACCCTAGGCGGTTTGTTTAAAAGATTTGGCATAAAGGTTTAATGTAAACTATTCCAATCTTTGCATCACAATGTTTGGGAGGAAAACCAAAAAACTTCGGATAGATTTATGCGTTGAAAACCTAAAGTTAAATCCAAGAGTGTTTGTTTTGATTAATTGGCGCAATCTTTTCAGGCAAAATGTTCCAATGTTGCATTACGATGTTTGGGAGCTAAAACGAAAAACTTCGGATAGATTTGAGTTTGAATACCTAAAGTTTGCCTAAGAGTGTTTGTTATTCACGAGTTGTTGGCAACAACGTTCAACGTAAACTATTCCAATGTGGCATCACATGTTTAGCGAGGTAAAACCAAAACAATGGGAAGGATTTATCGTTGAAAACCTAAAGTTCGACCCTAGGCGGTTTGTTTAAAAGATTTGGCATAAAGTTTTAATGTAAACTATTCCAATCTTTGCATCACAATGTTTGGGAGAAAAACCAAAAACTTCGGATAGATTTATGCGTTGAAAACCTAAAGTTAGTCCCAAAGAGTGTTTGTTTTGATTAATTGGCGCAATCTTTTCACAAAAATGTTCCAATGTTGCATTACGATGTTTGGGAGCTAAAACGAAAAACTTCGGATAGATTTGAGTGTTGAATACCTAAAGTTTGCCTAAGAGTGTTTATTCACGAGTTGTTGGCAACAACGTTCAACGTAAACTATTCCAATGTGGCATCACATGTTTGCGAGGTAAAACCAAAACAATCGGAAGGATTTATGCGTTGAAAACCTAAAGTTCGACCCTAGGCGGTTTGTTTAAAAGATTTGGCATAAAGGTTTAATGTAAACTATTCCAATCTTTGCATCACAATGTTTGGGAGGAAAACCAAAAAACTTCGGATAGATTTATGCGTTGAAAACCTAAAGTTAGTCCCAGAGTGTTTGTTTTGATTAATTGGCGCAATCTTTTCACGCAAAATGTTCCAATGTTGCATTACGATGTTTGGGAGCTAAAACGAAAAACTTCGGATAGATTTTAGAGTTGAATACCTAAAGTTTGCCCTAAGAGTGTTTATTCTGAGTTGTTGGCAACAACGTTCAACGTAAACTATTCCAATGTGGCATCACATGTTTGTAAGAGGTTGTAAAACGTTCAGCGTAAACAATTCCAATGGAAGGATTTATGCAATTGAAAACCTAAAGTTCGACCCTAGGCGGTTTGTTTAAAAGATTTGGCATAAAGGTTTAATGTAAACTATTCCAATCTTTGCATCACAATGTTTGGGAGGAAAACCAAAAAACTTCGGATAGATTTATGCGTTGAAAACCTAAAGTTAAATCCCAAAGAGTGTTTGTTTTGATTAATTGGCGCAATCTTTTCAGGCAAAATGTTCCAATGTTGCATTACGATGTTTGGGAGCTAAAGCGAAAAACTTCGGATAGATTTGATTGTTGAATACCTAAAGTTTGCCCTAAGAGTGTTTATTCACGAGTTGTTGGCAACAACGTTCAACGTAAACTATTCCAATGTGGCATCACATGTTTGCGAGGTAAAACCAAAACAATGGGAAGGATTTATGCGTTGAAAACCTAAAGTTCGACCCTAGGCGGTTTGTTTTAAAAGATTTGGCATAAAGGTTTAATGTAAACTATTCCAATCTTTGCATCACAATGTTTGGGAGGAAAACCAAAAAACTTCGGATAGATTTATGCGTTGAAAACCTAAAGTTAGTCCCAAAGTGTTTGTTTTGATTAATTGGCGCAATCTTTTCACGCAAAATGTTCTCCAATGTTGCATTCACGATGTTTGGGAGCTAAAGCGAAAAACTCGGATAGATTTATTTGAATACCTAAAGTTTGCCCTAAGAGTGTTTATTCACGAGTTGTTGGCAACAACGTTCAACGTAAACTATTCCAATGTGGCATCACATGTTTGTGAGGTAAAACCAAAACAATGGGAAGGATTTATGCGTTGAAAACCTAAAGTTCGACCCTAGGCGGTTTGTTTAAAAGATTTGGCATAAAGGTTTAATGTAAACTATTCCAATCTTTTGCATCACAATGTTTGGGAGGAAAACCAAAAAACTTCGGATAGATTTATGCGTTGAAAACCTAAAGTTAGTCCCCAAGTGTTTGTTTTTTTAATTAATTGGCGCAATCTTTTCACGCAAAATGTTCCAATGTTGCATTACGATGTTTGGGAGCTAAAGCGAAAAACTTCGGATAGATTTGAGAGTTGAATACCTAAAGTTTGCCCTAAGAGTGTTTGTTTACGAGTTGTTGGCAACAACGTTCAACGTAAACTATTCCAATGTGGCATCACATGTTTGCGAGGTAAAACCAAAACAATGGGAAGGATTTATGCGTTGAAAACCTAAAGTTCGACCCTAGGCGGTTTGTTTAAAAGATTTGGCATAAAGGTTTAATGTAAACTATTCCAATCTTTGCATCACAATGTTTTGGGAGGAAAACCAAAAAACTTCGGATAGATTTATGCCTTGAAAACCTAAAGTTAAATCCCAAAGTGTTTTGTTTTGATTAATTGGCGCAATCTTTTCAGGCAAAATGTTCCAATGTTGCATTACGATGTTTGGGAGCTAAAGCGAAAAACTTCGGATAGATTTGAGTTGAATACCTAAAGTTTGCCTAAGAGTGTTTATTCACGAGTTGTTGGCAACAACGTTCAACGTAAACTATTCCAATGTGGCATCACATGTTTGCGAGGTAAAACCAAAACAATGGAAGGATTTATGCGTTGAAAACCTAAAGTTCGACCCTAGGCGGTTTGTTTAAAAGATTTGGCATAAAGGTTTAATGTAAACTATTCCAATCTTTGCATCACAATGTTTGGGAGGAAAACCAAAAAAACTTCGGATAGATTTATGCGTTGAAAACCTAAAGTTAGTCCCAAAGAGTGTTTGTTTTGATTAATTGGCGCAATCTTTTCAGGCAAAATGTTCCAATGTTGCATTACGATGTTTGGGAGCTAAAGCGAAAAACTTCGGATAGATTTGAGCGTTGAATACCTAAAGTTTGCCTAAGAGTGTTTTATTACGAGTTGTTGGCAACAACGTTCAACGTAAACTATTCCAATGTGGCATCACATGTTTGTGAGGTAAAACCAAAACAATGGGAAGGATTTATCGTTGAAAACCTAAAGTTCGACCTAGGCGGTTTGTTTAAAAGATTTGGCATAAAGTTTTAATGTAAACTATTCCAATCTTTGCATCACAATGTTTGGGAGGAAAACCAAAAAACTTCGGATAGATTTATGCGTTGAAAACCTAAAGTTAAATCCCAGAGTGTTTGTTTTTGATTAATTTGGCGCAATCTTTTCATAAAATGTTCCAATGTTGCATTCTGATGTTTGAGGAGCTAAAACGAAAAACTTCGGATAGATTTGAGTTGAATACCTAAAGTTCGCCCTAAGAGTGTTTATTCTGAGTTGTTGGCAACAACGTTCAACGTAAACTATTCCAATGTGGCATCACATGTTTGCGAGAGTAAAACCAAAACAATGGGAAGGAAGGATTTATGCGTTGAAAACCTAAAGTTCGACCTAGACGGTTTGTTTTAAAGATTTGGCATAAAAGTTTAATGTAAACTATTCCAATCTTTGCATCACAATGTTTGGGAGGGAAAACCAAAAAACTTCGGATAGATTTATGCGTTGAAAACCTAAAGTTAGTCCCAAGAGTGTTTGTTTTGATTAATTGGCGCAATCTTTTCAGGCAAAATGTTCCAATGTTGCATTACGATGTTTGGGAGCTAAAACGAAAAACTTCGGATAGATTTAGAGTTGAATACCTAAAGTTTGCCTAAGAGTGTTTGTTCGAGTTGTTGGCAACAACGTTCAACGTAAACTATTCCAATGTGGCATCACATGTTTGAGAGAGTAAAACCAAAACAATGGGAAGGATTTATGCGTTGAAAACCTAAAGTTCGACCCTAGGCGGTTTGTTTAAAAGATTTGGCATAAAGGTTTAATGTAAACTATTCCAATCTTTGCATCACAATGTTTGGGAGGAAAACCAAAAACTTCGGATAGATTTATGCGTTGAAAACCTAAAGTTCGTCCCAAGAGTGTTGCATCGCCGCGCCCGCGCCCGTCTTGCCCGTCTTGCGTGCCGCTCGCTGCCAAGTCTCGTGCATGCATGCGCACGGCCACGCCCAGCGCCAGCGCGTCGTGCCAGCGCGCGGCCAGCGCCAGCTTCGGCCGTGCCAGCTGCGCCCAGCGCCTTTGCTTCGTGTCGCGGTGCCGTCTAGCTCGGAAGTGTTTGCAGCTTAGGAATTTGTGTGTAGAAGTCTTCCGACCAAGGTAAGGATTTTTACCGGGGTTGTGTGGACCACTGCGATGTTCTATGTGATTGATGTTGTATGTTTGTTTGTGATTATCGACATGTATAGTTTTGGTGCTCTCGCTCTGAATTCTGGACCGCATGACTTCGTATGTTGTTCTTTTATGTTAGTCCATGCTAGGTTGTTCCGTTCTGGCATGCTCATATTCATTCTTTTCTGTAGTACCATGCTAGGTCTGCTGTATTCTTTCGAGCACGTGTTGGATTGTTTGCTGATTGTTAAGGCAGGTTATAATTCAGGTAGATAGCATCATCCGGGCCCGATGCATAAAGTATCTTGCATCCATGGCAAGGACGTTCGAGACAGTTCTCCGTCCTTGGACCCCGTGAGGGATTAACTATCCCAACCGGTAGGCCCTGCAATCTTGGGTGAGGGTGGTAGTCTAAGCGATACCCCAACGGTCGGGATGATGACTTGGCAATGCCTAGTCCCCGGCAGCCGGCACGTCCTCAGCGTGTTCGGCAGTAGCCCTTGATTGCCACCTGTTAAGGTAAGGACGGCTTCCTGGTGTAAGCCTACCATGACCCGTTCCTTAGCCTCGGAAGTGCGGTGGTACGGTGACATAGTTCACGTGTCCGTCTCACACCCCTATGTCGGTGACATCGATCCGGAGATTTAGTTAGGCGTGGTATCCGGATATGGGCAACTTGCCACTGGACCCGGCACCCCCATAGTCAGTAGAAGCACGCGGTGCATGCTTACGCTCATTACAAATCGGCCCGGAGAGCTCCTCGGGATCTTGAGCTAGTGCACCTTTCATTCGATAGTAGACAGGCTGAGGCCGAGACTTGTTTCTCGTATAGGGCGATTTGTGTGGTTATGGTAGTTAATTCCGGACTAAGACCCTGAGTTGGCATCCGAGGTCCAAGTGTGGACTTAAGCTATGTGCTTTTTCTCGTGTTTATATTCATAGCTTGCATACACTCATCTTGATGACCATGTGCATCGTATTGTACCCGGTTGGGGATTCTTCTTGAGTAATTTGTTACTCACCCTTATTTTGTGGTTTTCCACTAGTAACCAAGGAGCGAGACAGGATGGTCAAGGAGGAGGCTGTGATCATGGGCACTGCTTTGTCACCTCGACACTTTTATTCATTTTATGACTCTTTAACTTTATATTTCCCTGAATGCATGTAGGCGGGCACACGGAGCCCTAGGACGTTTTCTCATGTTTTATGGATTCCAGCATAGTCGTACTCAAAAAGGTTTTTGAATGGTTTAAATAAATCTCGATCGAGTATACTTTTAGAAATGTACTTTTCTGAAAACAGTGCTTGGAAACAGGACTTTTAATGTTTTAGTTTTACTTGGAATTCGAAAGTATGTTGCATATTACTTTATATTTTATTTTGAATGCATGCATTGGGGTAAAGGCCCATTTAGAACCCCATTCGGTCGGGTCTTTACTGATTGGTATCGTCGAGCCAGTCATAGATTTTGTAGACCGACCTTTTGTTGTAGGTTGTTTTCCCATGATCATCAAGACTCAAGCGCGGTCATCAGTGCGCTTAAGTTTACTTTGTTTTAGAAAAGGGGTTAAGAATTTACAATACCTTTTATCTAGTGTATGCCTTGCTTAGTGTTGTAGAGCGGGTCGAAAGGTGTTCGACTCGTTGTTGGTTTGGGTGTAGATCGCCAAAGATGCTGTCACCCGTCTGGGAGGAGGGACGTCCGAGAGCAGGACGAGGTACCAGGATCAGGTCTGACACTGCAGGGACATCGTCCCAAGCTGAGACTGGTGGCATTCCGCCAGTAGCTCCCCCTGTCGCGCCTAGAGTAGGCGTTGAGGCGACTGAGCGCCGTGAGATCGCTCTGGAGCGCGAGTTGGCTGATTCTATGAGGGCTTTTATGGTCGACATCTTTGAGTGACCGAGAAGCGAACCCCAGAGCCTTGTTGGCGTATGGCGGGAAGAGTCCCGATCCCAGATCGAGCGGTGACCCGCATGTTTCAAAGAGGGGCAAAGCAGACTCCCACCCCTCAAAGAGCAAGTAGCCCCGAGCCGGATGTAGTAGAGGTGCGGTGGAGCTTGGTAGATGGTTAAAGGACTTTGTGAAGTGGCAGCCAGAGAAGTTTGATGCCACTGGGGATGCGTTAGCAGCAGCCCGTTGGATTGCCCATATGGAGTACACCTTCCTGATCATGGTGTGCCCCGATATCCAGAGACCGAGGTGTGCAGCCCATGCACTAGGAGGCACTGCTAGATGGTGGTGGGAGTCCACCACGAGTGAGAGGCCAGTGGGTCTCCACCGCCACAGGGAGTTCTTTAAGTCCGAGTTCAGGTCAAATATATTAGTGATGAGGCCCGGGAAAAGATGGTAGAGCTTTTTGAGAATCAAGCGGGGTCTGATTCCATAGAGGAGTATGAGAGAAAGTTTTTCGAGTATGGGTATTTTGCTCCTCGGTTGATAGCTACCCTGAGTTAAAAATTCGAAAGTTTATTCTTGGTTTGAGACAGGTGTGTCTCGGGATGTCGAGGCACGCAGGCCCACGACACTTATGCTAGAGCGAAGGCAACTAGCCACCATTTATAATGGGAAGTATCCTGTTGAGCGGATTGTCGCCGCTCCGGTTCAGCCCGTCTGTTCCAGTGCGGTGGGCGAGAAGAAAAGTTTGAGTTTAGGGGTGGCGGCCAGCGTCGCCAAGGGCAGTGTAACGGCCCAGGTTTTCCTCCCAGTCTTCCAGGTATGCCCTAGGGGTATTTTAGTAATTTGGTCGGGCCGTCAGGGCCGTTTATGTCTTTTTCCAGTTGCTAAAATTATTGGATGGATTTATGAAGGTTTTGAGGCTTTGTGGTTTGGTTTGAGCATGGGTAGATGCAAAAGTAAAAATAAAGGAATTTGTCTTTGCAGTAGGGTTTGAACCCGGGTCTCTTGGGAAGCTTGTAGAGATGTGTGCCAATTGAGCCATTAGGTGCTCTTGTTGCTCCTTCTGCATCACATCTTAGTTAACCTTGGATCTTTGGTGTTTGGTGCTTTTGGTTAAATGAAATAGAAATTAGGTTTGTTGTGTTTTCTTCTCCAAAAGAGTTGTGGCCGCCAAGCTTTCTCCCAAGCTCTCCTTGCCGATTCTTCATCCTTGCAGGCTCCCTTGGATCGTTCATCATCACTCGGGTAAGTCTTCATCCTCTTCATCTTCTCGATTGGGTGTTCTTGTTGGCGAAGGTAAGGAGAAGAGCTTGTGTGTGTGTGTGTTTGTAGCAGGCTGCCCAGCATGCCCAGAGATCTGCCAAAGAAGAAGCCCAAGCCGCCCGGATCGCCTAGCGGCAAGCTCAGGCCGCCCAGATAAGCAAAGCGGCGAGCGAGCACCGAGCCGCCCGGACCGCCCGGCCCGTCGCGGCCGTCGCGCGCCTGGCTGGCAGCCCGCACCGCCAGCGTCGCGCGCCAGCGCGCGGCGCCGCTCTCCGCTGCGCGTGCGCCGCCATCGTCGCTTCGCGCCTCGCGCCAGCGCGCTCGTCTCGTCCGCTTGCCGCGCGCGCGCTGCGCCCGGCCAGCCAAGCCGTCCGCGCGCGTCGCGCGCCAGCCTGCCGCCTCCTGCCGCCCGTCGGCGCCCGTGTCGCGGTCCCTCGCCGCCCATCAGCCCCTTCTGCTTCGTCGGCTCAGCCAGCAGCAGCCGCCGTCTTTGCGCCTGTCCACGCGTGTCGGGCGTGCCGTGTGAGTGCCCGAGCCGAGCACGCTTGTTTTATTATATTTTTTAGGGCTATGATTGTGATTTCTATTGTGTTTGTTAGGTTCTCGTTAGCTAGCTCGGGATCGATCGCGTAGGATTTTGTGTGTAGTTGCCCCGGCCAAGGTAAGGATTTCTTCACGGAGTTGTGTGGACCTGCGATGTTCTATGTGATTGTTGTTTGTATGTTTGTTTGTGATTATCAGCATGTATAGTTTAGGTGCTCTGTTCAAATTCTGACTAGCATGACTTCGTATGTTGTTCTCTCATGTTAGCCCATGCTAGGTTGTTCCGTTCTAGCATGCTCATATCTGTTCTTGCTTCGTAGTACCATGCTAGGTTCGTTGTATCTGTTGAGCACGTTTTGGATTGTATTGGATTGTATGTTATTGATATGATAGGTTAAAGTGTAGGTAGGTAGCATCATCCGGGCCTGATGCATAAAGTATCTTGCATCCATGGCAGGGACGTCGAGACAGTTCTCCGTCCCTTGACCCCGTTAGGGTTTAGCTAACCCGACCGGTAGGCCACGCAATCTTGGGTGAGGGTGGCGATCGTTAAATGCCCCAACGGTCGGGATGATGACTTGGCATTGCCTCGTCCCCGACAGTCGGCACGTCCTCAGCGTGTTCGGCCGTAGCCCTTGATTGCCACCTGTTAGGGCAAGGACCGCTTCCTGGTGCAAGCCTATCACGACCGGTTCCTTAGCCTCAGGTGCGGTGGTTCAGGCTGACATAGTTCACGTGTCCAGGTCTCACACCCCTATGTCAGTGACACCGATCCAGAGATTTAGTTAGGCGTGGTGACTGGACATGGGCAGCTTGCCACTAGACCCGGCACCCCCCATAGTCTGCAGTAGCACGCGGTGCATGCTTACGCTCATTACAGCGCCGACCGGAGAGCTCCTCGGGATCTTGAGCTAGTGTACCTTTCGTATCGACAGTAGACAGGCTGAGGCCGAGACTTGGTTCTCGTATAGGGCGTATTGTGTGGTGTGGATTATTCCGGACTAAGACCCTGAGTTGGCATCCGAGGTCCAAGTGTGGACTTAAGCTATGTGCTCTATTATGTGTTTATGTTCACAGCTTGCATACACTCATCTAGATGACCATGTGCATCGTATTGTACCCCGGTCGGGGATTCTTACTGAGTAATTCGTTACTCACCCTTACTTATCTTTCAGGTAACCATGGCGCGAGGCAGGATGGCTGAAGGAGGAGCTATGATCATGGGAACGTCTTTGTCGTCGTCTCGACTTTTTATTTCTATGACTCTTGTCTTTCATTTTCCCACAATGCATGTAGCAAGCACGAGCCCTAGGATGTTTTCTCAATGATTTTGTGGATTCCCGCTTTATTGAATTTGAGAATGTTCCAAATGTTTTAATAAATCTCGATCGAGTGTACGTTTTGGAAATGTATTTGCCTTGAAACAGGTTTCAGCAAACTATATTGATTCTGATTGAACCTTGATTGTTTTGTTTTAATTGGGAATCTAAAAACTTATTTGCATATTATCCTTCCTTTGAATGTATGCATTGGGGTAAAGGCCTATTTAGAGCCCCTTTTGGGTCGGGTCTTTACTGATTGGTATCGAGCTCGAGTCATAGACTTTGTAGACCGACCTTTTGTTGTAGGTCGTCTTTCCCATGATCACCGCACTCAGGCGGTCATCGAGTACGCCTAAGTTTTCTCTGCTTTAGAAAAGGGTTAAGAATTTACAATACCTTTCATCTAGTGTATGCCTTGTGTAGTGTTGTGGAGCGGAGACGAAGCGAGTTCTCGACTCGTTGTTGGTTTGGGCTTAGTGAGCCATCATGCCAACTTTCCAGATCGCGCAGCGATTTGTTTAGCGGCTTGTTGAGGTATCCAGATAGATCCGGATGCCCCGGGACATCGTTCCGAGGGAGGCGAGCTTAGACTCCGTTGGCCATTTGTGGCCCGATTCTTCGCTTTTCCCTTAGTGAGAGGGTGGTGGTGCTTCGTGCGGTCGCCAAGATGTTGATCGCACCCGGAGGAGCAGGCGCTTGGCATGTCCGACCGAGGAGTTGGACAGATCGTGTTGATGTTGAGGCCGCGTCCTGGGGTTGTTAGGCCCGCATGCCGATTTGGCCCGGCGATTGAGTTGCCTAGAGGAGGGGTAGAGGCTAGCAGCCCCTCGAGTGAGACTCCTTGAGCGAGTGTGCTCCAACCATGAGAGATCGATGGCGAGTCTTTAGCTATCTATCGAGAGCGGAGACCAGTGCGCAGCTTGTAGCGCGTAGTGAGGAGTCTCGGTCACAGCTTAGCCCAAATTGACAGAGTCTGTTTTCAGCATTTTTCCCCCAAGAGCTCTTGTAGCCCCTGAGGTTCTCGGAGGGCATGATCAAGCAGTTTATTCAGATGAGTTTGTTGGCGTTGTTGGAGACGCCCAGGTTGGCAAATGGATGCCTGTAGAGCTCGATGTTTTAGTAAGTCCTACTGCTAGTAGTAAGGTAGTTGGCCAGGTTTGAGTTTAGCATCCGTGTGTGGGATGCCCTGCTGTTCAAAGGCCGAGGTGTGCCGTTCCTGTGCTTTGTTTGGTTCATCAGATGGTGGTGGAAATCCCTTGTGAGAGGTGGTCTAGCAGAGTCTCCACCAGTCGCCCGATTGTTTGGCAAGTTGCCGTGTTAGTGGCTTGAGGCAGATGAAGGGTCATCTTTGCCCCCTGCGAGCCTGTTGTTGTTTAATGTTCCCGCTTCCTCGGATGTTGATTTGGTAGTAGTAGCACTTGAGGTGCATTGGTTGGTGTGCCACTTTGGCACTAAGTCCAGTTCGAGCTTGAGTTTGGCTTGGCATAGCGGATGGTTTTATGCCGTCCGGAGTTCAAAGACACTTCTTTAGCCATTGGATCCATTTATGGAAAATGCACTTGTTTAGGTCGTGCAAGAGGGCTAGTTCAGTGGTAGTTGAAGGACCACAAGTGAAAGGATGTTCGAGAGAAGCTGAGCCTCTTCCCGGTGTTACCGGGGTCGAGTAAGTCAATAGGTTGGCGGCTGGTAAGTGTTAGTGCGTGTGAGTCTCACGCTAATGCTAAGGCCAAGAGATCTTTGTGGTTGGTAGTGCGGTCCACTACCTTCGGGTGCCTAAACCTGAGTTGAGTGAGCATTGTAGATGCGAGTTCGGTCCAGCAGGGGAACCATGAGTTGGATGCCCGTGAGATGAGTTGGATGCTCTCGAGATGAGTTGGATGCTTATGAGATGAGTTGGATGCCTATGAGATGAGTAGGACGCCTTATGTGTAAGCGCACTTGGTAGAGTCTTGGTATAAAGTAAGTTCGGTTTGGCGTCGTTATGTTTTAGCAGAGCAAGGTTGCCACTGCTTCGAGTATCGTGGGAAGATGGAACTTTTGGTGTTCCTTGGATTGTTTGTATCGCTGCCAGGAGTTATCGTTGCTTTGTGGAAAAGCGCTTGTTAGTCTTGGATCTCTAAAGGAAGGTTGGGAGTTGTGCACACAAGTGTGTTTTGTGTGGTTCGTTCCGTGGCGATAGTTTCAGATCCATGTAGGGTTTGCTTTGGAGATCTCGTGCTCAGTTCCTTGAGAAGTTGGACTCCAGGTGGTTGTTGTAAGGCTTCGGTTGAGGTGGTAAGGATACCGTGCTCGTGGTATCAAGTTGTTGCTTAGGCAAGATTTGTTAAGTTGGGCCTAAGCTTGGTTGGCGGATCTTCTTGTTGATCGTTGGTTGGAGTTCAGTTGGAAACTGAACAAGAGCGGTGGTAGCTAAGCCGCGTGGTTTCTGATCGGCATGGCTAAGAGAGTTGTTCGGATCCTTCCTTGGGTAGAAGTTATGTTGTGGCTGATGCTTTGAGTAGGAGGATGACGCATTCTGTAGCGTTTCGGGTCCTCTAGGTTCCCAAGGAGTTGGAAATTGGCCACATGGTTGGGATCTTTGAAATTGGAGTTGTTTGTTCAGAGCGGTTATGCTGTTAGATCGTATGCCGGCAGTGTGTGTGTGTGTCGAGGTTGCCGAAGAACCCTAGGTTGTGGAGAGCCTCTCCAAAGCTCAGTCAGGCCCAGCTAGTGAGTTTCAGTTGGCTAGCTGGAGGCGTGTAGTTTGTAGCCTCGGTGGAGTTGCTAGCAGTCTTGGTAGACTAGCAAGCTAGTGTTTATTTGGAGTAAAGTCCTGAGTGGTTTCGGTGTGGTGGCAAGTTGATGCTTGGTGTTGACCAAGTGTGGATTGAAGTTGCTAGAGTTTAGTTTTGCTCGTGGGGCGAGTGGTTTGTGCCATGTTGGTTGTTTTTCCTGTTTCCAAGATGTTGAGTTGCCCCGTTTGGCATTTGGAGGTTCATCTGAGATGGACCCTTGTTGTGCCCCCGTGAGATTAGATGTTGTTGCTCTAGTGGAGCAAGACAAAGGCGTATGTGGAGTTCTCTGTCCGTTGGTTGTCCGCTTGTAGGAGCCGTTTCCTTCGGGGAGTTGTCGTTACTCCCTTGGTCTTGGAGTTAATGGTGGAAGCGCTAGCTTGAAGGAAAAGTTTGTTGGTCGCTTGGAAGTAGTCGTTTGTCCAGTTAAGCGGATTCTTGGAGGGTGTTCTAGAGGCTGCAGTAAAGGTTGTCCTGCCTCTTATGAGTGTTTGGCCTAGTTGGTTAAGATTTTGTGTGTTGGCATGGAAGATGTTGCACCTTTGTAGTGGAAGATCTCCTTTGTATCGATTGTGGGTTGAGGTTGCACCATTGTGGCATTTGGATTAGGTCCGGACTTATCGAGGATCCTTGCTTGGCTAGTGTAGCTTGCACTCTGCCACCATTGTTGGTATTCTTGTTCTTGGTAGTTGGTGTTGACCGGGTAGTGGAGTTCCGTTATGAAGTTTCGGTGGGAAGGTGCATTAAGCCTAAGCTTGAGGGTTAAGCTGTATGTGTTATCGTTTGGACTTGTGAGATGTGTTTCATATTTGAGGCGAGCTTTGTTCCGTTGTTTGCACGGAGGTAAGTTTAGTGGATGGAGCCCTCTGGGGCCTGGTTGTTTGCAAGTTGTCTTGCCCAGCTAGTGATTTGAGTCGAGCTAGAGATGAGTGGATTGGCATAGCTATGCAGTTGTAGTTGTTTGAGCTTCCTAGTTCGTAGCACTCAAGTTGTTGGATTGTAAGTTTCCGTGTGGGAGCCGCCACCTAGTTGAGGTTGTTGTGTGAGTTCGGATTTTGGAGTATTGACTTCAAAGAGCTAGAGCTCGCACCTCGGTTGGTGTGCGATGCCATTTCTATGGAGTAGAGGCATGTCGGGCCAGGTTGGAGATGTTGCCATTAGGGTGTGGCAACAAAGGTTTGTTCTAGGCAAAGCGTGGGCGAAGAACCGTGATTCAGAGAGTGTTCTTAGAGGCTTATGAGCCGAGTGCGATTCTGTAGTGTTTTCACCCTTTTTGTCCGAGGGTCTTTTGGGAGGAGTGAGCCGAGATCCTTCGAGCTTGTTGCGAGTTGGTGTTTCCGTGATTAGGCAAATGGAGACCAGTGGTTTTAGGAGGTTGCCTTGAGTAGCGCTTCGTGGTCGGTTCTTGTGGTTCCATTGAGGCATTGTATGGTAAATCATGGCGGGTCTCTAGTGTCTTGTGAGAAAAGGTTGGTGGCCGTCGTTGTTGTTTTGGGTCCCGTGTTGCTGCAGCTGACCGAGGTGTTGTGCAAGAGGTTGAGCTCGTTTGTGGTTAGCTCAGAGCGAGCATGAAAGTTTCGCTCGATGTCCGTCCGAGTTTTAGAGTTTGAGGTTGGACAAAGGTGCGTGCTTTTAAGATTGTGCCGCTGTGAGTTGTGTTGAGTTTTGCAAGCGGGAGAAGTGGAGTCTCCTGTTGTTGGACCATTTGAGATTCTCGAGAGGATTGGCAGAGTTGCATATTGGTTAGCTTTTTCGGTCAATGTCACCGTGTGCAAAGTGTTCTCATGTATCGGTGGGAGGCGAGATGTGTCGGACCCATTTCTCATTGCGGACTTTGAGCCTTTGCAAATGATTGAGGATTTGAGCTTCGAGAGGAAGCTCGTGAGTATTCTCAGTCCTCGAGACGAAGACGTTGCATAATCGTGAGATCCGCTTTGGTAAAAGTTCGGTGGAGGAGTTAGAGTTCAGAGGAGGCCGCTTGAGCGGGGAAGACGGGATGAGATTGCGGTATCTGTGGCCGTTTTCAGCCTTAAGGACTTTCGAGGACGAAAGTCATAAAAAGGAGGAATATTGTAACGCCTGTGTTTTCCTCCCGCCTTCCAGGTATGCCCTAGGGGTATTTTAGTAATTTGGTCGGGCCGTCGTGGCCGCTTTATGTCTTTTTCAGTTGCTAAAATTATTGGATGGATTTATGAAGGTTTTTGAGGCTTTGTGGTTTGGTTTGAGCATGGGTAGATGCAAAAGTAAAAATAAAGGAATTTAGGCTTTGCAATCGGGGTTTGAACCCGGGTCTCTTGGGAAGCTTGTAGAGATGTGTGCCAATTGAGCCATTAGGTGCTCTTGTTGCTCCTTCTGCATCACATCTTAGTTAACCTTGGATCTTTGGTGTTTGGTGCTTTTGGTTAAATGAAATAGAAATTAGGTTTGTTGTGTTTTCTTCTCCAAAAGAGTTGTGGCCGCCCAAGCTCTCCTTGCCGATTCTTCATCCTTGCAGCTCCCTTGGATCGTTCATCATCACTCCGGGTAAGTCTTCATCCTCTTCATCTTCTCGATTGCGTGTTCTTGTTGGCCGAAGGTAAGGAGAAGAGCTTGTGTGTGTGTGTGTTTGTAGCAGTCGCCCAAAGATGCCTAGATCTGCCAAAGAAGAAAGCCAGAGCCCAGATCGCTCTAGCAAAGAAGCTCGAGCCCGCCCAGATCGCAGCAGCGGAGCACCAAAGCCGCCTGCACCGCCACTGGCCGCACGCGGCCCGTCGCGCGCACTGCTGGCAGCGCCCGCGCGCCTGCGCTCGCGCCCAGCTGGCCCGCCTCGTGTAAAGACCCGACCCAAAAGGGGCTCTAAATGGGCCTTTACCCCAATGCATGTAGTGAAAGTAAAAGACATTATGAAAAATACATTTCCTGATTCCAAGTAAAAACGAGAAACATTCAACAACCAAAACATACATTTCTAAAAGCACACTGATCGTAGAGATTTATTTAAACCATTAAAACAATCCACAAGTACCAATATATCGGAATCCATAAAACGTAAGAAAACATCCCGGGCTCTGTGCCCGTCTACATGCATTCAGGGGAAATAATAAAAGTGAAGAGTCATGATAATTAAAATAAAACAATCGAGAGATGACAAAGAGTTCCATGATCATAGCTCCTCCTTCACCCATCCTGTCTCACGCTTGATTACCTGTGGAAAACCACAGAATAAGGGTGAGTAACGAATTACCCAGTAAGAATCCCCAACCGGGGTACAATACGATATACATGATCATCTAGAAGAATGTATGCAAGCTATGAGAACAAACACAGAGCGGAGCACATAGCTAAGTCCACACTTGGACCTCGGATGCCAACTCAGGGTCTTAGTCCGGAAATACCACAACACACTAAACGCACTATACGGGAACAAGTCCCGGCCTCAGCCTGCCTACTGACGATACGAAAGGTGCACTGGCTCAAGATCCCGAGGAGCTCTCCAGTCGGCGCTGTAATGAGCGTAAGGATGCACCGCGTGCTTCTACAGACTATGGGGGGTGCCGGGTCTAGTGGCAAGCTGCCCATATCCGGATACCACGCCTAACTAAATCTCGGATCGGTGTCACCGACATAGGGTGTGAGACCGGACACGTGAACTATGTCACCTGTACCACCGCACTGAGGCTAAGGAACGGGTCATGGTAGGCTTACACCAGAAGCCGCCCTTACCTTATCGTGGCAATCAAGGGCTACCGCCGAACACGCCGAGGACGTGCCGGCCGCCGGGGACTAGGCATTGCCAAGTCATCATCCCGACCATTGGGGCATCGCTTAGACTACCACCCTCACCCAAGATTGCGGGGCCTACTCGGTTGGGATAGCTAATCCTCACGGGGTCCAAGGACGGAGAACTGTCTCAATCGTCCTTGCCATAGATGCAAGATACTTTATGCATCGGGCCCGGATGATGCTATCTACCCGAATTCTAAACCTTAACAATAATAACGAGTCAATCAATGCACCCAATACGTGCTCATCGATACAAAGGACCTAGCATGATACTACGAAGCAAGAACAGATATCGAACATGCTAGAACAGAACAACCTAGCATGGGCTAACATGAGAAACAATACAAGAGATCATGCCATCAGAATTGAACAGAGCACCTAGAGATAAACATGCTAGTAATCATACACGTGCATACAAAACAACAATCACAAATATACCGCAGGTCCACACAACCCCGGTAAGAAATCCTTACCTTGGTCGGAAGACTTTTACACACAAATCCTAAGTCATGGAACAATCCCGAGCTAGCGAGCGGGAACCTAGCAAACCAACAATAATCAGTATCTAAAATATCTAAACAACAATAGAACAGCAAGCTCGGCTCGGGAACTCACGCGCGCGCGACGACACGAGCTTGGGGTCACTGCAAGTCGCTCGGGCAAGGTCGGGCGCCGGCTGCGCTACCGCACGGCAGGACACGCTACCGTTGCGCTACCGGCACGGACGGACACGCTACCGGCCGCGCTACCGCACGACAAGCAGGGACACGCGCGCGCGGCGAGCGCTCGACGGCGGCGCGCGGCGCGCAAGGCGTCAGGGCGGCGCGCGCGCGGCGCCGGCGTCGGGCGAAGGCGCGCGGCGAACGCTCGAGCGGCGGCGCGCGGGTCGAGCAGCTCGGGCAAGCGGACACGGCGAGGGTGTGCGAGCGATCGGCCGACGCGCTGGCGCTGGCGAGACCTCTCGGCGTCGGCGAGCGATCGGGCGATTCGCTGGCGGGCGAACGGCGAGGCCGCCGCGAATGTCCGGGCGTGCGGCGGGCTGGCTCGACCGATCTGGGCGTGCGATGACAGTATGGCTCGACCGACCTGGGCGTGCGAGCCGGGTGAGGATGATGGTCGCCCTCTCCGGGCCGCACAACACACACACACACACAACCCCTTTTTCTTACATTCGCCAACAAACACCCAAATGAGAAGATGAAGAAGACGAAGACTTACCCGGAATGATGATGATCGAACCCAAGGAGATGCAAGGATGAAGAACTCGGCAAGGCTATGGAGATGGAGAGCTTGGGCGGCCAAGAGATGTTTTGGAGAAGGAGATGAAATAACCTATTTCTATTTCATTTAACCAAATGCACCATAACTCCAAAAATCCAAGGTTAACTAAGATGTGATGCGAAAGAGAGCAACAAGAGCACCTAATGGCTCATTTGGCACACCTCTCTACAAGCTTCCTAGGAGACCCGGTTCAAACCCCGCTCTGGCCTAAATCCCTTTATTTTTACTTTTGCAACAAACCTTGCTCAAACCAAACCACAAACCCCTCCAAAACCTACAAAAACCATCCAATAATTTTAGTAATCGAAAAAGACACAAACGACCACTCGACGGCCCGACCAAATTACCAAATTACCCCTAGGGCATACCTGGAAGACCGGAAGAAAAACTCGGGTCGTTACAATATTCCTCCTTTTTATGACTTTCGTCCTCGAAAGTCCTTAAGACAGAAACAAATTCCAGGTAATGCAACCTCATCTCGCCTTCCCGCCTCCCAAGTGGCCTCCTCGTAATCCCGACTCTCCATCAACCTTTACTAAACGAATCTCGCGATTACGCAACGCCTTGGTCTCAAAGGCAAGGATCCTCACCGGCTTCTCCTCGAAGTTCAAATCCTCATTCACCGCAAAGGCTCAAAGTCCACAATGTGCGACGGTCCGGCACATACCGCCTCAACATCGATACATGGAAAACACTATGCACCGCGATAGTGACGGAGGTAGGGCTAACTGTAAGCAACTCGCCAATCCTCTCTAGGATCTCAAATGGACCAACAAAACGGGACTCAACTTCCCACGCTTACCAAACCTCGTAACACCTCGCATCGGAGCAACCTTAAGGAACACATGTCGACCAACCTCAAACTCCAAATCTCGACGCCAACATCGGCGTAACTCTTCTTCTCGCTCGCTCTGAGTCGTCAACATACGAGCTCTAATCTTCTCTTGATCTGCACCATTGGTCAATCGCAGAACTCGGGACCCAAAACTCGTCTATCACCAACCTCTTCCCGAACACGTGGGACCGGCTAACGCTACCATACAATGCCTCGAATGGAGCCATCTGGATAAATCGATCGTAACTATTGTTATAGGCAAACTCCATCAAGTATGAGATCGGGTCCCAATCACTCGGAAATCCAACACACAAGCCCTCAACATATCCTCGAGAATCGATTCACTCTCTCACCACCATCCGTCCGAGGGTGAAAAGTCAGGTCTGAAATCGCACTCTGTGCTCAAACCCTTCCGAGCGCTCTCCGAACGAGAAGTGAACCGCGAGTCACGATCGACACAATCCTCACCGGCACACCATGATAACGGATGATCTGCTCCAAAAACAGTGCGCCTTTCATCGCTCCACGGTATAAGTGTCCCTACCGGAATGAAGTGTGCGCTCTTGGTCAAACGGTCGACTATCACCCAAATCGAGAGAACTTCCTCGAGTCCTTGGCAAACCAGATATAAAGTCCATAGAGATCTCTTCCCATTTCCATCGGGGTACACTCGATGGTCGCAATAAACTCTTTGGCCTCTGCCTGGGTGCCTTCACTTGCGACAAGTGAGACACCTACCGACAAACTCGCCACATCTCTCTTCATCCCCATCCACCGTAAAGCCCGCTAAGGTCTCGATACATCTTGGTACCCCGGGTGCCAAGCAAAAGGGGAACAGTGGCCTCCGAGAGCAACTCGCCGCAAACTCGCAATGTCCGGAACACACAACCGCCTCTATAAGTCAACCCACCGTCTGGTGAATACACAAAGTCAAAGTCACCGCAAGATCGACTCACAACCAATCTCTTAAGTGCGGGTCACCCAACCGGGTCGTCTATAATCCGCCGCCGAATCGACGGCCGAACGGTCCATCGAGCTACCCCGGGCGGTAACCTCTCCCAACAACATCGCAACCTCGGCCCGCTCGAACTCTCTCTCAGTAACTGGCTGAACTCAACAACGCCGGAGTGCGACGCTCTTTCGCTCAAAGCATCGCCACTACGTTGGCTTTACCCGATGGTACAAAATCTCGCAATCATAATCCTTTACCAGCTCTAACCACCTCCTCTCGCTCATATTCAACTCCTTCTCGAGTAAACAGATACTTGAGGCTCGGTGATCGGTAAACATCCGAATCCGCCACCGCATGTGTAATGCCTCCAAATCTTCGGCAAAACACCATCGCCGCCAACTCCATATCATGAGTCGGGTAGTTCTGCTTCATACGGCTTCAAATGACGGGAAGCATAGGCAATGACCTTCCCGTGGCCGCATCAACACACAACCTAAACCAAACTTGGAAGCATCATCAGAGACCACGAAACCACCTGTCCCCTCCGAATCGCCAACACCGGTGCCGCCGGGTCAAATCGCGCTTGAGCCCGGCAAAGCTCTCATCACACTCTGCTGTCCCAAACAAACTCGACACCCTTCCTCGCCGACGAGTGAGGGGCGAGGCTATAGCAGAAGAAGTCCTTGACGAACCGACGGTAGTAACCCGCCAAACCCGTAAAGCTGCGAATCTCGCAATCGAATCGGCTTCGCTTGGCCCATGAACTCACGGCCTCAATCTTCGCGGGGTCCACGGCTATACCATCTCTCGAAACCACGTGGCCTAGGAAGGCCACCGCTCCATCCAAAATCACATTTGGAAAACTTCGCATAAAGCCGGTTTTCCTCAAAGCCGCCAATACTGCCTCAAATGCTCTGCATGGTCTTCTTTAGACCTCGAATAAATCAAAATATCATCAATGAACACGATGACGGTTGTCCAAAATGATTTGAACACCCTATCCATCATGTCCATGAACGCGGGTGGGGCATTGGTCAATCCAAACGACATAACCACAAACTCATAGTGACCATATCCGACTCGAAAGTCGTCTTAGGAATGTCGGCATCCCCGATCCGCAATCGATGGTAACCGGATCTCGATCTATCTTGGAGAACACCAAGCTCCTCGGCCGATCGAACAAATCATCGATACGGGCAACGGATACTTATTCTTCATCACACCTTATTAAGCTCGCGGTAATCAATACATAAGCGCATAGAACCATCCTTCTTTTCACAAACAGATCGTGCTCCCCACGGGGACACACTTGGACGGATGAACCCTCGATCTAACATCTCCCGCAATCGAATCTTCGCCTTTAACTCACTGGCGCCATGCGATACGGAGCCTTCGAGATAGGGAGGGTCCTCGCCTCGAGCTCAATAATGAAGTCAACCTCTCTCTTCGGGCAACCCCAGAATCTCCTCAGAAACACGTCCGCAAACTCCCCGCACGACCGGTGCTCGATCAACAGACAAATGAGGCGCTCTTCCCGCATAACTTGGCTAGATAGCCCCAAGCTCCATGAGCTAGCAAACGACGAGCTTTCACAACCGACACCATCGGCGGGCAAACTCCACCTCGACTCCACGAAACTTAAAGCTAGGCCGACTGGGCGGCCGAACACTACTTCTTTCCGGCAGGCGCCAATCAACGCGTGGTTAGCGCCTAACCACTCCATACCAAGAATCACATCAAAACCACTCATAGGCGTAACTATGAGTGTGGCTACAAGCAACTCTCCTGGATATCTCGATCCGGCCATCCTTAATCTTATCTCTAGCTAACATACTAACTCCGAAGGAGTTGCAACAGATAACTCAAAACCTAGAGGCTCTAGTCTCAACTTAGCATGCTCAAAGAAACAACACAGATACAAATGAATGCGTAGAACCAGAATCAAACAAGACAAATGCGCAGTTGATCTAAAACAAGAAGCGTACCTGCCACACAGCGCATCCGTGACGCTCGGCCTCCCGACGGTCGTAGCAAACACTCGACCCTCGCCTGCGCTACTGGCCGAGCCGCCATAGCTGGCCGAGGACAAAACGGATCATATGACCCTCTTTACCACAACGAAACACACTCTGGTCCTGTCCGCAAGCTCCAACGTGGATCCTCCCGCAAGAAGCACAAGCGGTGAACTCGCTCGGGACCGCCTCCGCGCGCGGCTGAAAAACGGAACGGGGCCCTCTGCTGATCCTGCTCGAATCGCCTTGGCGACGCTGCCCGCCACCCCGAAAGTCAAACTTCCTCTTCGCCCCACACCGGGGACAGACGCTAAACAGAGCGGCAACAACCCGCCAAGCAGATACTTCCCATTATAGATCGTGGCTAATCGACAGCCCTAGCATAAGTGTCGGGGGCCGAGCCCGACATCCCGGGAAACACCCGCCTCAATCCAGATATGAACTTCCGAATCTTCACCCGGTGGCAATCAACCGAGGAGCAAAATATCCATACTCTGAGAACTTGCGCCATATTCTCAATGGAATCGTAACCCGCTTCAGTTCGGAAGAGCTCCACCATCTTCTCCCGAGCCTCATCACCGATGAACTTTACCTTGAACTCACTCCTTGAAGAACTCCCAAGTAGCGGGTGGAGACCCACTGGTCTCTCGCTCAAGGTGGACTCCCACCACCATCTCGCCGTGCCTCCTAGCACATGAGCCGCACATCTCGGCCTCTCAATATCGGGGCACACCATGATCGTGAAGGTGTACTCCAAATGGGCAATCCACCGGGCCGCCGCTAGCGCATCACCGGTGGCATCAAACTTCTCGTGCTTCCACTTCACAAAATCCTTCACCACCTACCCAATTCCTCGGCACCTCTGCCATATCTGCCTCTGGGGCTACTTGCTCTCGTGGAGCCGGAGGAGCTCTGAGCTCACCAACCAATCGAGTCACCGCTCGATCCGGGCTCGGGACTCTTCCCGCCATGCGCCAACAAGGCCCGGTCTCTCGCCTCGGTCACTCAACATGCTGACCATAAAAGTCCTCATAGACTCAAGCAAACTCTGCTCCAGAGCGCCTCACGGCGCTCGATCGCCTCAACGCCCGCCTAGGCGTAACAGAGGAGCCGCTGGTGGAATGCCATCGATGTCGCCTTGGGACGAAGTCCTCGCAGATCGATCCGATCCTCGATACCTCGACCGCTCTCGAACCTCCTCTCCCGGCACGGGTGGATCGCATGTTTGGCGATCTACATCCAAACCAACAACGAATCAAAACTCGCTGTCACCATTCCACAACACCAAACAAGGCATACACTAGATGATAGGTATTGTAAATTCTTAACCCTTTTCCTTTCTAAAACAATAAATCTAGGCGTACTGATGACTGCCGGAGTGCCGATGATCATGGAAAACGACCTACAACAAAGGTCACTCTACGAATCTATGACTCGAGCTCGATACCAATCAGAAAGACCCGACCCAAAAGGGGCTCTAAATGGGCCTTTACCCCAATGCATGTAGTGAAAGTAAAAGACATTATGAAAAATACATTTGATTCCAAGTAAAAATGAAACATTCAACAACCAAAACATACATTTCTAAAAGCACACTGATCAAAGATTTATTTAAACCATTAAAACAATCCACAAGTACCAATATGCTGGAATCCATAAAACGTAAGAAAACATCCCGGGCCTGTGTCTGCCTACATGCATTCGGGAAATAATAAAAAGTGAAGAGTCATGATAATTAAAATAAAACAATCGTGAGATGACAAAGGTTCCATGATCATAGCTCCTCCTTCACCATCCTGCTCTCCCGCTTGATTACCTGTGGAAAACCACGTAATAAGGGTGAGTAACGAATTACCCAAAGAAGAATCCCCAACCGGGTACAATACGATATACATGATCATCTAGAAGAATGTATGCAAGCTATGAGAACAAACACGGAGCGGAGCACATAGCTAAGTCCACTCTTGGACCTCGGATGCCAACTCGTGGTCTTAGTCCGGAAATACCACAACACACTAAACGCACTATACGGGAACAAGTCCCGCCTCACCGCCATCGACGATACGAAAGGTGCAATCGCTCAAGATCCCGAGGAGCTCTCCAATGGGCGCCAGAATGAGCGTAAGGATGCACCGCGCGTTTCTACAGCACTATGGGGGTGCCGGTCAGTGGCAAGCCGCCCATATCCGGATACCACGCCTAACTAAATCTCTCGGATCGGTGTCACCGACATAGGGGTGTGAGACTCGACACGTGAACTATGTCACCTGTACCACCGCACTTTGAGGCTAAGGAACGGGTCATGGTAGGCTTACACCAGAAGCCGCCCTTACCTTATCGTGTGGCAATCAAGGGCTCTTGCCGAACACGCCGAGGACGTGCCGGCCGCCGGGACTAGGCATTGCCAAGTCATCATCCCGACCATTGGGGCATCGCTTAGACTACCACCCTCACCCAAGATTGCGGGGCCTACCGGTTGGGATAGCTAAATCCCTCACGGGTCCAAGGACGGAGAATCGTCTCAATCGCCCTTGCCATAGATGCAAGATACTTTATGCATCGGGCCCGGATGATGCTATCTACCCGAATTCTAAACCTTAACAATAATAACGAGTCAATCAATGCACCCAATACGTGCTCATCGATACAAAGGACCTAGCATGATACTACGAAGCAAGAACAGATATCGAACATGCTAGAACAGAAACAAACTAGCATGGGCTAACATGAGAAACAATACAAGAGATCATGCCATCAGAATTCGTAATGTAGCACCTAGAGATAAACATGCTAGTAATCATACACAGCATACAAAACAACAATCACAAATATACCGCAGGTCCACACAACCCCTGTAAGAAATCCTTACCTTGGTCGGAAGACTTTTACACACAAATCCTAAGTCATGGAACAATCCCGAGCTAGCGAGCGGGAACCTAGCAAACCAACAATAATCGTGATCTAAAATATCTAAACAACAATAGAATGTTAAGCTCGGCTCGGGGAACTCACGCGGCGCGACGACACGAGCTTGGGGTCACGCAAGCTGGCTCGCAAGGTCGGGCGCCGGCCGCGCTACCGCACGGCAGGACACGCTACCGCTTGCGCTACCGGCACGGACGGACACGCTACTGCGCTGCGCTACTGCACGGCAGCGAGGACACGCGCGCTGGCGCGAGCGTCTCGACGGCGCGCGCGCGCGCCGGCGTCTCGGCGCGGCGCGCGCGCGCCGGCGTCGGGCGAAGGCGCGCGGCGCGAACGCTCGAGCGGCGCGCGCGGGTCGAGCAAATCGGCAAGCGGACACGGCGAGGGTGTGCGAGCGATCGGCCGACGTCGCCGGCGCTGGCGAGGACTCTCTCGGCGTCGCGAGCGATCGGGCGATTCGCTGCTGGGCGAACGGCGAGGCCGCCGCGGAATGTGTCCGGGCGTGCGCAGGTGGTGGCTCGACCGATCCGGGCGTGCATGGCAGGTGCTCGACCGATCCGGGCGTCGAGGTAATGAGGATGATGGTCGCTCCTCTCGGTGGGCGCACAACACACACACACACACAACCCCTTTTTCTTACATTCGCCAACAAACACCCAAATGAGAAGATGAAGAAGACGAAGACTTACCCTAATGATGATGATCGAACCCAAGGAGATGCAAGGATGAAGAACTCGGCAAGGCTATGGAGATGGAGAGCTTGGGCGGCCAAGAGATGTTTTGGAGAAGGAGATGAAATAACCTATTTCTATTTCATTTAACCAAATGCACCATAACTCCAAAATCCAAGGTTAACTAAGATGTGATGCAGAAAAGAGCAACAAGAGCACCTAATGGCTCATTTGGCACACCTCTCTACAAGCTTCCCAGAGACCCGGTTCAAACCCCACTCAAAGACAAATCCCTTTATTTTTACTTTTGCAACAAACCTTGCTCAAACCAAACCACAAACCCCTCCAAAAACCTACAAAACCATCCAATAATTTTAGTAATCGAAAAGACACAAACGACTCTCGACGGCCCGACCAAATTACCAAATTACCCCTAGGCATACCTGAAGACCGGGAAGAAAACCTGGTCGTTACACCTGCTCGCGCTGCGGCGCCGCGATCGCCGCCGCGCCTCGCGCGCCGCGCTCTTCTCGCCTGCTTTGCTCGCGCTTGCGCTGCGCCCGGCCAGCCGTCCAGCGCGCGGCGCTGCAGCGCGCCTGCCTCGCCGCCTCTGCGCCCGTCTGCGGCGCCAGGTGCGGTCCTCGCCGCCATCGCCCCTTCTTCGCGCGCTGCGCCAGCCAAGAAGAGCCCCGTCTTGCCGCCGCGCCTCGCCCGTGTCGGGCCGTGCTGTGTGAGTGCCCCGAGCCGAGCCTCGCTTGTTTTATTATATTTTTTAGGGCTATGATTGTGATTTCTATTGTGTTTGTTAGGTTCTCGTTAGCTAGCTCTGGATCGATCGCAGCGAGGATTTTGTGTGTAGTTGCCCCCGCCAAGGTAAGGATTTCTTACCGGAGTTGTGTGGACCCTCGCGATGTTCTATGTGATTGTTGTTTGTATGTTTGTTTGTGATTATCAAAGATGTATAGTTTAGGTGCTCTGCTCAATTCTCGACTAGCATGACTTCGTATGTTGTTCTCTCATGTTAGCCCATGCTAGGTTGTTCCGCTCTAGCATGCTCATATCTGTTCTTGCTTCGTAGTACCATGCTAGGTTCGTTGTATCCATGGAGCACGTTTTGGATTGTATTGGATTGTATGTTATTGATATGATAGGTTAAAGTGTAGGTAGGTAGCATCATCCGGCCCGATGCATAAAGTATCTTGCATCCATGGCGTGGACGCCGAGACGCTTCTCCGTCCCTCGACCCCGTTAGGGTTTAGCTAACCCGACCGGTAGGCCCCGCAATCTTGGGTGAGGGTGGCGATCGTTAAATGCCCCAACGGTCGGGATGATGACTTGGCATTGCCTCGCCCTCGACGATCGGCACGCCCTCGGCGTGTTCGCCCGTAGCCCTTGATTGCCACTGTTAGGGCAAGGACCGCTTCTCGTGTGCAAGCCTATCACGACCGGTTCCTTAGCCTCAAAGTGTGGTTCAGCCGACATAGTTCACGTGTCCGTGTCTCACACCCTATGTCGCTGACACCGATCCGAGAGATTTAGTTAGGCGTGGTGATCGACATAGGCGACTTGCCACTAGACCCGCACTTCATAGTTCTGCAGTGAGCACGCGGCATGCTTACGCTCATTACAACCCGACCGAGAGCTCCTCGGATCTTGAGCTAGTGTACCTTTCAGACGATCGAGAGATAGCCGAGGCCGAGACTTGGTTCTCGTATAGGGCGTATTGTGTGGTGTGGATTATTCCGACTAAGACCTTGAGTTGGCATCCGAGGTCCAAGTGTGGACTTAAGCTATGTGCTCTATTATGTGTTTATGTTCACAGCTTGCATACACTCATCTAGATGACCATGTGCATCGTGATTGTACCCCTGGCCGGGATTCTTACTTGTAATTCGTTACTCACCCTTACTTATCTTTCAGTAACCATGGCGCGAGGCGGGATGGTCAAGGAGGAGCTATGATCATGGGAACGTCGCTGTCGTCTCGACTTTTTATTTCTATGACTCTTGTCTTTCATTTTCCCCGAATGCATGTGGCGCACACGAGCCCTAGGATGTTTTCTCAATGATTTTGTGGATTCCCGCTTTATTGAATTTGAGAATGTTCCAAATGTTTTAATAAATCTCTCTCGAAGAGTGTACGTTTTGGAAATGTATTTGCCTTGAAACAGTTTTCAAGAAACTATATTGATTCTCGATTGAACCTTGATTGTTTTGTTTTAATTGGGAATCTAAAAACTTATTTGCATATTATCCTTCCTTTGAATGTATGCATTGGGGTAAAGGCCTATTTAGAGCCCCTTTTGGGTCGGGTCTTTACAGTGCGGTTCCAAACCGGATCAAAGATAGGGCCCCGAACTGTTTTCACCACGCCAGGGCGGTCCTGAGCAGTTTCCCGCTTGTGCTTCTTGCGGGAGGACCCACACCGAGCTTGCGAGACAGGCCCGCAGTGTGTTTTCGTTGTGGTAAAGAGGGACATATGATCCGTTTCGCCCTCTCCAAATAGCAGCAGCAGGGTCGGGTGTTTGCTACGACCGTCAGAGGCCGAGCGCATGCATGCCGCGCGTGGCGGCGTGCGCTTCTTGTTTTAGATCACCGCGCATTTGTTTTGTTTGATTCTGCTTCTACGCATTCATTTGTATCTCGTGTTGTTTGGTCGAGCATGCTAAGTTGAGACTAGAGCCTCTAGGTTTTGAGTTATCTCATGCAACTCCTTCGGAGTTAGTATGTTAGCTAGAGATAAGATTAAGGATGGCCGATCGAGATATCCGAGAGTTGCTTGTAGCCACACTCATAGTTCTCGCCTATGAGTGGTTTTGATGTGATTCTTGGTATGGAGTGGTTAGTCGCTAACCACGCGCTGATTGACCGCCACCGGAAAGAAGTGGTGTTCGTGCCACCTGTCGGCCTAGTTTTAAGTTTCGTGGAGTCCAAGGTGGAGTCCGCCCGCCAATGGTGTCACCGTGAAAGCTCGTCGCTTGCTAGCTCATGGAGCTTGGGGTTACCTCTAGCCAAGTTGTTCGTGGAGAGCCGCCCCTGCCGATCGTCGATCAAAGCCGGTGCGTGCAGGAGTTCGCGGATGTGTTTCCCGAGGAGTTACCGGGTTGCCCCAAGAGAGAGGTTGACTTCATTATTGAGCTCGAGCCGTGGACCCTCCCTATCTCGAAGGCTCCGTGACGCATGGCGCCAGCCGAGAGTTAAAGGAACCAAGATTCAGCCAGGGAGATGTTAGACCGAGGGTTCATCCGTCCGAGTGTGTCCCCGTGGGGAGCACCGCCTGTTTTGTGAAAAAGAAGGATGGTTCTATGCGCTTTATGTATTGATTATCGCGAGCTTAATAAGGTGACGGTGAAGAATAAGTACCGCTGCCCCGTATTGATGACTTGTTTGATCACCTTCGTGGAGCTTCCGTGTTCTCCAAGATAGATTTGAGATCCGGCTACCATCAATTGCGGATCGTGATGCCGACATTCCTAAGACAAATTTTCGTGTCCGGATATGGTCACTTTGAGTTTGTGGTTATGTCGCTTGGATTGACCAATGCCCCACCGCGCGTTCATGGACATGATGGATAGGGTGTTCAAATCATTTTTGGACAAATTTTCGTCATTGTGTTCATTGACGATATTCTCGATTTATTCAAGGTCTAAGGAGGACCATGCAGAGCATTTGAGGCGAGTATTGGCAGCTTTGAGGAAAACCACTTTATGCGAAGTTTTCCAAATGTGATTTCTGGTTGGAGCAGTGGCCTTCCTAGGCCACGTGGTTTCGAGAGATGGTATAGCCGTGGACCCCGCGAAGATTGAGGCCGTGAGTTCATGGGCCAAGCCGACTTCAGGATTCCGAGATACGCAGCCTTCTCGGGTTTGGCAGGTTACTACCGCTTGTTCGTTATGACTTTTCCACCATAGCCTCGCCTCACTCGTCCCGACGAGGAAGGGTGTCGAGTTCGCTTGGGAACAAAGAAGTGTGATGAGAGCTTTGCCGTGCTCAAGCGTAGTTTGACTTCAAAGACTGTGTGTTGGCATCCGGAAGGGACAGTGATTTCGTAGTTTACAACGATGCTTCCAAGTTTGGGTTAGGTTGTGTGTTGATGCAAAGACGGGAAGGTCATCGCCTATGCTTCCCGCCACCAAACCGTATGAGCGAAACTACCCGACTCATGATATGGAGTTGGCAAAGCAGTGGTGTTTGCAATCAAGATTTGGAGGCATTACTCGTATGGTGAGCGGATCCAGATGTTTACTCACCACCGAGCCTCAAGTATCTGCTTTACTCGTAAGGAGTTGAATATGAGGCAGAGGAGATGGTTAGAGTTGGTAAAGGATTATGATCATGCGAGATTTTGTACCATCCGGTAAAGCCAATGTAGTGGCCGATGCTTTGAGTAGGAAGACGCCGCACTCGCGCGCGTTGTTGAGTTCCCACCGGTTTGCGGAAAGAGTTCGAGCGGGCCGAGGTTGCCGTGTTGTTAGGTGAGGTTACCGCCAGGGTGGCTCAGTTGACAGTTCAGCCATCGATTAGACCGCGGATTATTGATAGCCAGTTGAGTGACCCCGCACTTAAGAGATTGGTTGACAGAGTTAGTGCTGACGGAGACTTTGACTTCGTATATTCACCGTGACGCTGGGTTGACTTATAGAGGCCGGTTGTGTGTTCCGGACATTGCAGAGATTGCGAGCGAGAGTTGCTCTCGAGAGCCCACATTTCCCCATTTGCTTGGCACCCCGGGTCACCAAAATGTATCGTGACCTCAAGCGGCACTTTCCGTGGATGGGAATGAAGAGAGATGTGGCAGAGTATGTCACCCGGTGTCTCACTTGTCGCCAAGTGAAGGCACCCAGCAGAGGCCACCGTTTGTTGCAAACACCGAGTGTGCCTCGATGGAAATGGGAAGAGATCTCCATGGACTTTATTGCTGGGTTTGCCAAGGACTCCGAGGAAGTTCACTCGATCCGGGTGATAGTCGATCGGTTGACCAAGAGCGCACACTTCATTCCCTGTAGAGACACTTATACCGTGGAACAAAGTGGGGCGCTTGTTTTTGGAGCGATCATTCGTTAACATGGTGTGCCCGTGAGGATTGTGTCGCACCGTGATTCGCGGTTCACTTCTCGATTCTCGAGGGCGCTCCAGAAAGGTTTAGGCACCGAGTGCGCCAAAGATGACTTTTCACCCTCGCATGGATGGGCGATCGAGAGGGTGAACCAGATTCTCGAGGATATGTTGAGGGCTTGTGTGTTGGATTTCCTGCGCGCTTGGGACCAGATTCAGTATTTGATGGAGTTTGCCTATAAATACAGCACTACCGATTTATCTGTCGAGATGGCTCCATTCGAGGCTTTGTATGGTAAGCGTTGTCGGTCCCCGTGTTCGGGAAGAGGTTGGTGATAGACAGTTTTGGGTCCCGAAATTATCAGCAGCTTGACCAATGGTGCAAAGGCGTAAGATTAGAGCTCGTATGTTGACAAATTTCAGAGCAGTGCAGAAGAGTTACGCCGATGTTCGGCGCCGAGATTTGGAGTTTGAGGTTGGTCAAGATGTGTTCCTTAAGGTTGCTCCGATGCGAGGTGTTCCGAGGTTTGCAAGCGTGGGAAGTTGAGTCCCCGCTTTGTTGGTCCATTTGAGATCCTAGAGAGGATTGGCAGAGTTGCTTACCGGGTTAGCCCTACCTCCGCTACTATCGGGCCGTGCATAGTGTTTTTCATGTATCGATGTTGAGGCAAGATGTGCCGGACCCGTCGCACATTGTGGACTTTGAGCCTTTGCAAATGAATGAGGATTTGAACTTCGAGGAGAAGCCGGTGAGGATCCTTGCCTTTGAGACCAAGACGCTGCGTAATCGCGAGATTCGTTTGGTAAAGGTTCATGGAAGAGTCGGGTTCTGAGGAAGCCACTTGGGAGCGGGAAGACGAGATGAGATTGCATTACCCTCGAGTCAAGCTTTGATTTTTAAGGACTTTCGAGGACGAAAGTCATAAAAAGGAGGGAATATTGTAACGACCTGTGTTTTTCATCCCGGTCTTCCGTATGCCCTAGGGGTAATTTGGTAATTTGGTCGGGCCGTCAGTGGCCGCTTTTGTGTCTTTTCCAGCTTATTAAAATTATTGGATGGATTTATGTAGGTTTTGGAGGGATTTGTGGTTTGGTTTGAGCAAGGTTTGATGCAAAAGTAAAAATAAAGGAAATTGTGTTGCAAATGGGTTTGAACCCGGTCTCCTGAAGCTTGTGGGGATGTGTGCCATTTGAGCCATTAGTTGCTCTTGTTGCTCTTTCTGCATCACATCTTAGTTACCCTTGGATCTTTGGTGTTTGGTGCATTTGGTTAAATGAAATAGAAATTAGGTTTGTTGTGTTTTCTTCTCCAAAAGAGTTGTGGCCGCCCAAGCTTTCTCCCAAGCTCTCCTTGCCGATTCTTCATCCTTGCAGCTCCCTTGGATCGTTCATCATCATTCCGGGTAGGTATCGATCTTCCTCTTCTTCTTCTCATCCGTTTGGTGTGCTGTTTGGCCAAGTGAATAGAAGAGTGTTGTGTGTGTTTGTGTTGATTGCAGCCAGCCGAGAGAAGCCCCAGCCAGCAGCCATCGTCGCGACGCCCACCGCCACCAAGACGCGGATCGCGCCAAAGCAGCAAATTTCAGATCGCCCCTGCCGTCGCACCAGATCGCGCTTGCCGTCACAGCCCCTGTCGCGCCCAGATCTCGCACAGCAACTGGCCCAGCCCTGCTCGGCCATCGCCAGCCCGACGTCACGCTAGATCGCGCGCAGCAGCAGACGCCAGACGCCCGCTCGCCTTCGCCCCGTGTCGCTTGCCGAGCCGCTCGCCCGCACGCCCAGACGTTCGCCGCGCAAGGCCCTCGCTGAAAGCGCGCTCCTCGCGCCCGCATCGCGACGCCAGCCGCGGCGCGCGTGCGCCGTGCCGCCGCTACCGCTAAGTCTCGCTCTGTGTCAGGCGCACAATCGCGCCCAGCGCCACCCATCCGAGCGCAGCAGACGCGCCAAATGCCGTGCCATGCCAGCGGCCAGCCAGCCTTCGCCGTACCACCGGCCAGCCGCCAGCGCAATGCGCTTTTGCTTCGTGTCGCGGTGCCGTCTAGCTCTGGAAGTGTTCGCAGCTTAGAATTTGTGTGTAGAAGTCTTCCACCAAGGTAAGGATTTCTTACCGGGGTTGTGTGGACCCTGCGATGTTCTATGTGATTGATGTTGTATGTTTGTTTGTGATTATCAGCATGTATAGTTTAGGTGCTCTTGTAACGACCCAAGTTTTTCTTCCCGGTCCTCCAGGTATGCCCTAGGGGTAATTTGGTAATTTGGTCGGGCCGTCAGGGTCGTTTGTACCTTTTCCAGTTACTAAAATTATTGGATGGTTTTATGTAGGTTTTTGGAGGGGTTTGAGGTTTGGTTTGAGCAAGGTTTGATGCAAAAGTAAAAATAAAGGAATTTGTGCTTTAGATGGGTTTGAACCCGGGTCTCCGGGAAGCTTGTAGAGATGTGTGCCAATTGAGCCATTAGGTGCTCTTGTTGTTCTTTCTGCATCACATCTTAGTTAACCTTGGATTTTGGAGTTTTGGTGCATTTGGTTAAATGAAATAGAATTAGGTTTATTCCATCTTCTTCTCCAAAACTCCTCTTGGCCGCACAAGCTCTCCCTCTCCATAGCCCCTGCCGCACGCCAGGCCGGACAGCAGCTTCGCCAGATCCACCGTCGCAGACCTCCCACACGCCATCGCACCAGATCGCCCAGATCTGTTGAAGCAAAGACACCCGCACATCATCGCCGCCAGATCGTGCGGATCGCGCCAAAGAAGAAGACGCCAGACGCCAGACGCCGCGCCGCGCGCTTCGCCCAGACGCGCGCTCGCCGGCGGCCCTCGCCGCAGAAACAGGATAATACAAGCAGCGCTGCTGGCCCTCGCTGCGTGCGCGGCACACAAGCAGCACGCCACTGCCGTTGCGCAGCTTGTTGCCAGCCTCCAAGCTCGTGGTCGCCGTGCCGCGCGAGTTCCCTTTGCCGAGCTTGTCGTTCTATTGTTGTTTAGACATTTTAGATGATGATTATTGTTGGTTTGCTAGGTTCCCGCCGCTAGCTCGGGATTGTTCCGCAGCTTAGGATTTGTGTGTAGAAGTCTTCCACCAAGGTAAGGATTTCTTACCGGGGTTGTGTGACTCTGCGGTATATTTGTGATTGTTGTTTTGTATGCCTGTGTATGATTACTAGCATGTTTAGCCCTAGGTGCTCTGCTCAATTCCCGACTAGCATGAACTCTTGTATTGTTTCTCATGTTAGCCCATGCTAGGTTGTTCTATTCTAGCATGTTCGATATCTGTTCTTGCTTCGTAGTATCATGCTAGGTTCCTTGTATCTGCTGAGCACGTATTGGACCGCATTGATTGAATTGTTATTATTGTTAAGGTTTAGAATTCGTAGATAGCATCATCCGGGCCCGATGCATAAAGTATCTTGCATCTATGGCAAGGACGTTCGAGACAGCTTCTCCGCCCTTGACCCCGCGAGGATTAGCTATCCCAACCGGTAGGCCCCCGCAATCTTGGGTGAGGGTGGCGGATCGTTAAATGCCCCAACGGTCGGGATGATGACTTGGCATTGCCTCGCCCCCGCGGCAATGGCACGCGCCTCGCCGTGTTCGGCCGTAGCCCTTGATTGCCACTGTTAGGGCAAGGACCGCTTCGTGTAAGCCTACCACGACGGGTTCCTTAGCCTCAAAGTGCGGTGGTACAGCCGACATAGTTCACGTGTCCAGTCTCACACCCCTATGTCGCGGGCACCGATCCGAGATTTAGTTAGGCATGGTGATCAACCTCGGCAGCTTTTGCCACTAGACCCGCACTTCCGAGTTTGCGTGAGCATGCGGTGCGCGCTTTACGCCATTACAAATACGATCGAGAGCTCCTCGATCTTGAGCCAGCTGCACCTTTCGTACGATGCAGAGATGAAGCGAGGCCGACTTGTTCCCGTATAGCGCGTATAGTGTGTTGTGGTATTTTCCTGACTAAGACCCCGAGATGGCATCCGAGGTCCAAGTGTGGACTTAGCTATGTGCTCCGCTCTCGTGTTTGTACTCATAGCTTGCATACATTCTTCTAGATGATCATGTATATCGTATTGTACCCCGGCTTGGGGATTCTTACTGGTAATTCGTTACTCACCCTTATTCTGTGGCTTTCCACAGTAATCAAGGCGGAGACAGATGGTCAAGGGGAAGCCGTGATCATGGAATCTCGTCATCTCTCGACTATTTTATTTTATCATGACTCTTGACTTTTGTTATTTCCCCAATGCATGTAGACGGGCACAGAGCCCCGTGATGTTTTCTTACGCTTTATGGATTCCAAAGATATTTGTACTTGTGGATTGTTTTAATGGTTTGAATAAATCTCTGATCGTAGTATGCTTTTAGAAATGTATATTTTGGTTGTCGAATGTTTCTGCTTTTTACTTGGAATCCGAAATGTGTTTTTCATAATGTCTTCTATTTTCAATACATGCATTGGGGTAAAGGCCATTTAGAACCCCTTTTGGGTCGGGTCTTTACAGCTTGGTATCGAGCTCGAGTCATAGATTCAGAGACCGACCTTTTGTTGTAGGTCGTTTTTCCATGATCATCAAGACTCGGACACCATCAGTGCGCCTAGATTTATTGTTTTAGAAAGGAAAAGGGTTAAGAATTTACAATACCTATCATCTAGTGTATGCCTTGTTTGGTGTTGTGGAATGGTGACAGTGTGTTTTGATTCGTTGTTGGTTTGGATGTAGATCGCCAAAGATGCTACCACCCGCATCGAGAGGAGGTTCGAGAGCGTGTCGAGGTATCGTGGATCGGATCTCGATATCGCAGGACATCGCCCCAAGCCGACACGGATGGCATTCCACCAAAGAGCCTCCTCCCGTTACGCCTAGAGCGGGCGTTGAGGCGATCGAAGGCCGTGAGATCGCTCCCGGAGCAGAGTTTGCCGAGTCTATGAGGGCTTTATGGTCGCATGTTGAGTGACCAGAGGCGAGACCTGTGCCTTGTTGGCGCTGGCAGCGGGAAGAGTCCCGAGCCCAGATCGAGCACCGACTCGATTGGTTCAAAGAGAGCTCAAGAGCACTCTCCAGCTCTCTCAGAGCAAGTAGCCCTGCAGGGCGATATGGCAGAGGGTGCCGAGGAGTTGGGTAGGTGGTCAAGGATTTTGTGAAGTGGAAGCCCGAGAAGTTTGATGCCACCGGTGATGCGCTAGCGGCAGCCTGTGGATTGCCCATTTGGAGTACACCTTCCCGATCATGGTGTGCCCCGATATTCAGAGGCCGAGATGTGCGGCTCATGTGCTAGGAGGCACAATGAGATGGTGGTGGGAGTCCACCTTGAGCGAGAGACCACCGGGTCTCCACCCGCTACTTGGGAGTTCTTCAAGGCCGAGTTCAAGGTAAAGTTCATCGCTGATGAGGCTCAAGAGAAGATGGTGGAGCTCTTCCAACCTCAAGCGGGGTTCTGATTCCGCTGAGGAATATGAGCGCAAGTTCTCGTGAGTATGGATATTTTGCTCCTCGCTTGATTGCCACCCCGAGCCAAGATTCGGAAGTTCATATCCGGATTGAGGCGTGGTGTTTCCCAGATGTCGTGGCTCGTGCCCCGACACTTATGCTAGGGTCATCATCCTAGCCACGATCTATAATGGGAAGTATCCTGCCGAGCGGGTTGTTGCCGCTCTGCTCAGCCGCCCTTCCCAAAGCATTGTGGGGGCGTAAGAGGAAGTTTGATTTTCGGGAGGCGGCAGCGCACGCCAAGGGCGCTTCTGCATCAGAGATCACGGAGAGCTCCAAATCGCTTCCACTCGCGGCAAATAGGGAGGACCCTGTGCAAATTCCCGCTTGTGCTACTTGTGGGAAAGTCCACGCCAGGCTTGTCACCGACCTAGATTGTGCTACCGTTGTGGTAGAGAGGGACACATGGCCCGTTTTTGTCATCAACCCACCTATGGCACCAAATCAATACCAGCAGCAGCAGCAGGTCGAGTGTTTGCTACGACCGTCAGAGGCCGAGCGTGACGGATGCCGCTGTGGCGTGCGCTTCTTGTTTTAGATCACCGCGCATTTGTCTTGTTTGATTCTCGTTCCACGCACTCATTTGTATCTGTGTTGTTTGGTCGAGCATGCTAAGTTAAGACTAGAGCCTCTAGGTTTCGAGTTATCTGCTGCAACTCCTTCGGGAGTTAATATGTTGGCTAGAGATAAGATTAGGGATGGCCGGATCGAGATATCCGGAGAGTTGCTTAGCTACGCTCATAGTTCCGCCTATGAGCGGTTTTGATGTGATTCTTGGTATGGAGTGGTTAGTCGCTAACCACGCGTTGATTGACCGCCACCGAAAGAAGTAGTGTTCAGCCGCCAGTGTCGGCCCACTTTTAAGTTTCGTGGAGTCCAGGTGGAGTTTGCCCTTCCGATGGTGTCACCGTGAAAGCTCGCTGCTTGCTAGCTCATGGAGCTTGGGGCTATCTAGCCAAGTTGTCCGGGAAGAGCCGCCTCGCCGCTGCGCTGATCGTGCACGGCCGTGCAGGTGAGTTTGCGGACGTGTTCCCGAGGAGTTATCGGGGTTGCCCCAAGAGAGAGAGTTGACTTCACAATTGAGCTCGAGCCGTGACCCCTCCCTATCTCGAAGGCTTCAGTGATCGTATGGCGCCAGTGAGTTAAAGGAACCAAGATTCAGCCAGCAGGAGATGTTAGATCGAGGGTTCATCCGTCCGAGTGTGTCCTCGTGGGGAGCACCAGGCCTCTGCTTTGTGAAAAAGAAGGATGGTTCTATGCGCTTATGTATTGATTACCGCGAGCTTAATAAGGTGACATGAAGAATAAGTATCCGCTGCCCAGTGATCGACGATTTGTTCGATCACCTTCAGGAGCTTCGTGTTCTCCAAGATAGATCTCGAGATCCGGTTACCATCGGGCCATGGATCGTGGATGCCGACATTCCTAAGACAGCGACTTTCGTGTCTAGATATGGTCACTATGAGTTTGTGGTCATGTCGCTTTGATTGACCAATGCCCCACCGCTCATGGACATGATGGATAGGGTGTTCAAATCATTTTTGACAACCGTCATCGTGTTCATTGACGATATTCTCGATTTATTCGAGGTCTAAAGAAGACCATGCAGAGCATTTGAGGCGAGTATTGGCACCTTTGAGGAAAACCACTTTATGCGAAGTTTTCCAAATGTGATTTCTGGTTGGAGCAGTGGCCTTCCTAGGCCACGTGGTTTCGAGAGATGGTATAGCCGTGGACCCCGCGAAGATTGAGGCCGTGAGTTCATGGGCCAAGCCGACTTCGATTCTTGCCGAGATTCGCAGCTTTCTGGTTTTGGCGAGTTACTACCGTCGGTTCAATCAGATGACATTTCGCTTTAGCCTCGCCCCTCACTCGTCCGACGAGGAAGGGTGTCGAGTTTGTTTGGGACAAAGCAGGTGTGATGAGAGCTTTGCCATGCTCAAGCGCAGCTTTGACTTCAAAGAGACTGTTGGCGATCCGGAGGGGACAGTGGTTTCGTGGTCTACATGATGCTTCCAAGTTTGGATTAGGTTGTGTGTTGATGCAAAGACGGGAAGGTCATTGCCTATGCTTCCCGTCACCAAGCCGTATGAGCGTAGAACTACCCGACTCATGATATGGAGTTGGCAAAGCAGTGGTGTTTGCACCAAGATTTGGAGGCATTACCCGTATGGTGAGCGGATTCGAGATGTTTACCGATCACCGAGCCTCAAGTATCTCTGCTTACTCGTAAAGAGTTGAATATGAGGCGAGGAGATGGTTAGAGTTGGTAAAGGATTATGATCATGAGATTTTGTACCATCCGGTAAAGCCAATGTAGTGGCCGATGCTTTGAGTAGAAAGACGTCGCACTCTGCGGCGTTGTTGAGTTCCTCACCAGGGCTTATGAGAGAGTTCGAGCGGGCCGAGGTTGCGGTGTTGTTGGGAGAGGTTACCTCCAGGTGGTAGCTCAGGCTTGATCTGCTCAAATTGTCGATTAGGCAAATGGATTATAGACGACCAGCTGGGTGACCCCGCACTTAAGAGATTGGTTGACAGAGTTAGTGCTTGACGGTGACTTTGACTTTGTATATTCACCATCAAGGTTGACTTATAGAGGCCGGTTGTGCGTTCGGATATTGCGTGTTTCTGAGCGAGTTGCTCTGAGGCCCACAGCCTCCTTTTGCTTGGCACCCCGGGTACCAAGATGTATCAGACCTTAAGCGGACCTTCCGTGGATGGGAATGAAGAGAGATGTGGCAGAGTTTATCACCGGTGTCTCACTTGTCGCCAAGTGAAGGCACCTGTGCAGAGGCCACCGGTTTGTTGCAACCACCGAGTGTACCCCCAGTGGAAATGGGAAGAGATCTCCATGGACTTTATCTCTGGTTTGCCAAGGACTCCGAGGAAGTTCTCTCGATTTGGGTGATAGTCGACCGCTTGACCAAGAGCGCACACTTCATTCCCTGTAGAGACACTTATACCGTGGGAACAAAGGCGCACTGCTTTTGGAGCAGATCATCCGTTATCATGGAGTGCCGGTGAGGATTGTGTCCGATCGTGACTCGCGGTTCACTTCTCGCTTCGGAGAGCGCTCCCGAAGGGTTTGGGCACAGAGTGCGCCAAAGACAAGCCTTTTCACCCTCGATGACGGATGGTCGATCGAGAGAGTGAATCGATTCTCGAGGATATGTTGAGGGCTTCGTGTTGGATTTCCTGTGCAGCTTGGGACCAAAGATTCAGATTTGATGGAGTTTGCCTATAACAACGCTTACAATCGACGATCTGAGATGGCTCCATTCGAGGCATTGTATGGTAAGCGCTGTTTCGGTCCCCGTGTTCGGGAAGAGGTTGGTGATAGAAAGGTTTTGGGTCCCGAGTTACTGCAGCTTGACCAATGGTGCAAAGTGTGAAGATTAGAGCTCGTATGTTGACAAACGCAGCAGAGCAAGAGTTACGCCGACGCTCGCGTCGAGATTTGGAGTTTGAGGTTGGTCAAGATGTGTTCCTTAAGGTTGCTCCGATGCGAGGTGTTCTGAGGTTTGGTAAGCGTGGGAAGTTGAGTCCCCGCTTTGTTGGTCCATTTGAGATCCTAGAGAGGATTGGCAGAGTTGCTTACCGGTTAGCCCTACCTCCGCCACTCACACGTGCATAGTGTTTTTCATGTATCGATGTTGAGGCAAAGATGTGCCGGACCCGTCGCACATTGTGGACTTTGAGCCTTTGCAAATGAATGAGGATTTGAACTTCGAGGAGAAGCCGGTGAGGATCCTTGCCTTTGAGACCAAGACGCTATGCGTAATCGCGAGATTCGTTTAGTAAAGGTTCAAAGTGGAAGAATCGGGTTCGAGGAAGCCACTTGGGAGCGGGAAGACGAGATGAGATTGCATTACCCCGAGCTATTTCTCGTTTTAAGGACTTTCGAGGACGAAAGTCATAAAAAGGAGGGAATATTGTAACGACCTGTGTTTTTCTTCCCGGTCTTCCGTATGCCCTAGGGGTAATTTGGTAATTTGGTCGGGCCGTCGTGGTCGCTTGTGCCTTTTCCAGCTTACTAAAATTATTGGATGGTTTTATGTAGGTTTTTGGAGGGGTTTGAGGTTTGGTTTGAGCAAGGTTTGATGCAAAAGTAAAAATAAAGGAATTTGTGCCGCAAATGGGTTTGAACCCGGGTCTCCGGGAAGCTTGTAGAGATGTGTGCCAATTGAGCCATTAGGTGCTCTTGTTGTTCTTTCTGCATCACATCTTAGTTAACCTTGGATTTTGGAGTTTTGGTGCATTTGGTTAAATGAAATAGAATTAGGTTTATTCCATCTTCTTCTCCAAAACTCCTCTTGGCCGCATGCTCTCCTCTCCATAGCCCCCGCCGCACGCCAGGCCGGACAAAGAGCCTTCGCCAGATCCACCGTCGCACTCCTCCCGCGACGCCATCGCACCAGATCGCCCAGATCTGTTGAAGCGACCCACCCGCACATCATCGCCGCGGATCGTGCGATCGCGCCCAGCAGAGACGCCAGACGCTACGCGTCATCGCGCTTTCGCCAGACGTTTCGCTCGCGCGCGCGTCCCCCTACCGAAGCCGCCGCCGTGTCCGCGATCGCACGCCAAGCGCCCGCGTGCCTTCAGCCAGACGCTGCTCGCTGCCGCGCGCTGCCCGCTGAGCTGCCGCGAACGCCGTCGCGATCGCACGCCAGCGCCGCGCCGCCGCCGCGCAGACGCTTGTTCGAGCGCGCCTCGCTCCTGCGCCTGCGCGTCAGCGTGCAGCCACATAGCGCCTCACCCCTGCTGCTGCACCGGCTTGCCGCCAGCCTCCAAGCTCGTGTCGTCGTGCGCGTGAGTTCCCGAGCGAGCTTGTCGTTCTATTGTTGTTTAGACATTTTAGATGATGATTATTGTTGGTTTGCTAGGTTCCCGCCGCTAGCTCGGGATTGTTCCGCACTTAGGATTTGTGTGTAGAAGTCTTCCACCAAGGTAAGGATTTCTTACCGGGTTGTGTGGACCTCTGCGGTATATTTGTGATTGTTGTTTTGTATGCCTGTATGATTACTAGCATGTTTAGCCCTAGGTGCTCTGCTTCAATTCTCGACTAGCATGAACTCTTGTATTGTTTCTCATGTTAGCCCATGCTAGGTTGTTCTATTCTAGCATGTTCGATATCTCGTTTGCTTCGTAGTATCATGCTAGGTTCCTTGTATCTGTTGAGCACATATTGACCGCATTGATTGAATTGTTATTATTGTTAAGGTTTAGAATTCGTAGATAGCATCATCCGGGCCCGATGCATAAAGTATCTTGCATCTATGGCAAGGACGTTCGAGACAGTTTCCCGCCCCTGGACCCCGCGAGGGATTAGCTATCCCAACCGGTAGGCCCCGCAATCTTGGGTGAGGGTGGCAGATCGTTAAATGCCCCAACGGTCGGGATGATGACTTGGCATTGCCTCGCCCCGGCAATCGGCACGCCCTCGCCAGTGTTCGGCCAGAGCCCTTGATTGCCACTGTTAGGCAAGGACCGCTTCGGTGTAAGCCTACCACGACCGCCTTTAGCCTCAAAGCGGTGGTACAGTCGACATAGTTCACGTGTCCGTGTCTCACACCCCTATGTCGCTGACACCGATCCGATTTAGTTAGGCATGGGGATCAACTCGGGCAAATTGCCACTAGACCCGACACCCCCGAGTTTGCGGTAGCATGCGGTGCGCGCTTACGCTCATTACAAATAAACGACCGAGAGCTCCTCGGGATCTTGAGCCAGTGCACCTTTCGTGCGACGATGATGAGATGTGCCGAGGCCGACTTGTTCCCGTGATAGCGCGTATAGTGTGTTGTGGTATTTTCCTGACTAAGACCTTGAGATGGCATCCGAGGTCCAAGTGTGGACTTAGCTATGTGCTCCGCTCTGTGTTTGTACTCATAGCTTGCATACATTCTTCTAGATGATCATGTATATCGTATTGTACCCCTGGTTGGGGATTCTTACTGGTAATTCGTTACTCACCCTTATTCTGTGGCTTTCCACGGGTAATCAAGGCGGAGACAGGATGGTCAAGGGGAAGCCGTGATCATGGAATCCTACTGTCATCTCTCCGACTATTTTATTTTCTCATGACTCTTGACTTTTGTTATTTCCCCGAATGCATGTAGACGGGCACAGAGCCCCGTGATGTTTTCTTACGCTTTATGGATTCCAAAGATATTTGTACTTGTGGATTGTTTTAATGGTTTGAATAAATCTCCGATCGTAGTATGCTTTTAGAAATGTATATTTTGGTTGTCGAATGTTTCTGCTTTTACTTGGAATCCGAAATGTGTTTTTCATAATGTCTTCTATTTTCAATACATGCATTGGGGTAAAGGCCATTTAGAACCCCTTTTGGGTCGGGTCTTTACACTCTGCTCTCAATTCTCGATCGCATGACTTCGTATGTTGTTCTTTCATGTTAGTCCATGCTAGGTTGTTCCGCTCGCATGCTCATATTCATTCTTTCTCAGAGTACCATGCTAGGTCTCACCAGATTCTTTCGAGCACGTGTTGGATTGTTTGCTGATTGTTAAGGCAGAGTTATAATTCGTAGATAGCATCATCCGGCCCGATGCATAAAGTATCTTGCATCCATGGCAAGGACGTTCGAGACAGCTTCTCCGCCCTTGGACCCGTGAGGGGGATTAGCTATCCCAACCGGTAGGCCCCGCAATCTTGGGTGAGGGTGGTAGTCTGCCGATACCCCAACGGTCGGGATGATGACTTGGCAATGCCTAGTCCCCGGCAGCCGCACGCGTCCTCGGCGTGTTCGGCAAGAGCCCTTTGATTGCCACTGTTAAGGTAAGGACGGCTCTCGGTGTAAGCCTACCATGACCCGCCTTTAGCCTCAAAGTGCGATGGTACAGTCGACATAGTTCACGTGTCCGTGTCTCACACCCTATGTCGCTGACACCGATCCGTAGATTTAGTTAGGCATGGTATCCGGATATGGGCAATTTGCCACTAGACCCGGCACTCCCATAGTTCTGTAGAAGCACGCGGTGCATGCTTACGCCATTCAAATAGCGTCGGCCGACCGAGAGCTCCTCGGGATCTTGAGCTAGTGCACCTTTCATTCGATAGTAGACAGCCGAGGCCGAGACTAGTTTCTCGTATATAGGGCGATTTGTGTGGTTATGGTAGTTAATTCCGACTAAGACCCCGAGTTGGCATCCGAGGTCCAAGTGTGGACTCAAGCTATGTGCTCTTTTACGTGTTTATATTCATAGCTTGCATACACTCATCTTAATGACCATGTGCATCGTGATTGTACCCCTGGTTGGGGATTCTTACTCGAGTAATTTGTTACTCACCCTTATTTTGTGGTTTTCCACAGTAACCAAGGAGCGAGACAGGATGGTCAAGGAGGAGCCGTGATCATGGGCACCTTTGTCACCTCTGACACTTTTATTCATTTTATGACTCTTTAACTTTATATTTCCCCTGAATGCATGTAGACGGGCACGGAGCCCTAGGACGTTTTCTCATGTTTTATGGATTCCATCATAGTCGTACCTGAAAAGGTTTTTGAATGGTTTAAATAAATCTCTGATCAGAGTATACTTTTAGAAATGTACTTTTCCTGAAACAGGTGCTTGGAAACAGGGACTTTTAATGTTTTAGTTTTACTTGGAATCCTAAAGTATGTTGCATATTACTTTATATTTTATTTTGAATGCATGCATTGGGGTAAAGGCCCATTTAGAACCCCATTCGGGTCGGGTCTTTACAGTTTGTTTCGATTAATTGGCGCAATCTTTTCAGGCAAAATGTTCCAATGTTGCATTACGATGTTTCGGATGCTAAAACGAAAAAACTCGGATAGATTTCAGCGTTGAATACCTAAAGTTCGCCCTAAGAGTGTTTGTTACGAGTTGTTGGCAACAACGTTCAACGTAAACTATTCCAATGTGGCATCACATGTTTCGCTGGGTAAAACCCAAACAATCGTAAGGATTGATGCGTTGAAAACCTAAAGTTCGGCCCTAGACGGTTTGTTTAAAAGATTTGGAATAAACGTTTAATGTAAACTATTCCAATGCTGCATCACAATGTTTCGGGAGGGAAAACCAAAAAACTCGGATAGATTTATGCATTAAAAACCTAAAGTTCTTCCCGAGAGTGTTTGTTTTGATTAATTGGCGCAATCTTTTCAGGCAAAATGTTCCAATGTTGCATTACGATGTTTCGGGAGCTAAAACGAAAAACTCGGATAGATTTCAGAGTTGAATACCTACAGTTCGCCCTAAGAGTGTTTGTTATGAGTTGGTGGCAACAACGTTCAACGTAAACTATTCCAATGTGGCATCACATGTTTCGCGGGGTAAAACCAAAACAATAGGAAGGATTTATGCGTTGAAAACCTAAAGTTCGTCCCGAGAGTGTTTGTTTCGATTAATTATCGCAATCTTTTCACGCAAAATGTTCCAATGTTGCATTACGATGTTTCGGGAGCTAAAACGAAAAACTCGGATAGATTTCAACGTTGAATACCTAAAGTTCGCCCTAAAAGTGTTTGTTACGAGTTGTTGGCAACAACGTTCAACGTAAACTATTCCAATGTGGCATCACATGTTTCGCGGGGTAAAACCAAAACAATGGGACAGATTTATGCGTTGAAAACCTAAAGTTTGACCCTAGACGGTTTGTTTAAAAGATTAGGCATAAAGGTTTAATGTAAACTATTCCAATGCTGCATCACAATGTTTCAGGAGGGAAAACCAAAAAACTCGGATGGTTTTATGCGTTGAAAACCTAAAGTTCGTCCAGAGAGTGTTTGTTTCGATTAATTGGCGCAATCTTTTCAGGCAAAATGTTCCAATGTTGCATTACTATGTTCCGGGAGCTAAAACGAAAAACTCGGATAGATTTCAGCGTTGAATACATCAAGTTCGCCCTGAGAGTGTTTGTTACGAGTTGTTGGCAACAACGTTCAACGTAAACTATTCCAATGTGGCATCACATGTTTCGCGGGGTAAAACGAAAACAATCGGAAGGAGTTATGCGTTGAAAACCTAAAGTTCGACCCTAGACGGTTTGTTTAAAAGATTTGGCATAAACGTTTAATGTAAACTATTCCAATGCTGGATCACAATGTTTCGGGAGGGAAAAACAAAAAACTCGGATAGATTTATGCGTTAAAAACCTAAAGTTCGTCCCGAGAGTGTTTGTTTTGATTAATTGGCGCAATCTTTTCACGCAAAATGTTCCAATGTTGCATTACGATGTTTCGGGAGCTAAAACGAAAAACTCGGATAGATTTCAGAGTTGAATACCTACAGTTCGCCCTAAGAGTGTTTGTTATGAGTTGGTGGCAACAACGTTCAACGTAAACTATTCCAATGTGGCATCACATGTTTCGCGGGATAAAACCAAAACAATAGGAAGGATTTATGCGTTGAAAACCTAAAGTTCGTCCCGAGAGTGTTTGTTTCGATTAATTATCGCAATCTTTTCACGCAAAATGTTCCAATGTTGCATTACGATGTTTCGGGAGCTAAAACGAAAAACTCGGATAGATTTCAGCGTTGAATACCTAAAGTTCGCCCTAAGAGTGTTTGTTACGAGTTGTTGGCAACAACGTTCAACGTAAACTATTCCAATGTGGCATCACATGTTTCGCGGGGTAAAACCAAAACAATGGGACGGATTTATGCGTTGAAAACCTAAAGTTCGACCCTAGACGGTTTGTTTAAAAGATTTGGCATAAAGGTTTAATGTAAATTATTCCAATGCTGCATCACAATGTTTCAGGAGGGAAAACCAAGAAACTCGGATAGATTTATGGTTGAAAACCTAAAGTTCGTACCGAGAGTGTTTGTTTCGATTAATTGGCGCAATCTTTTCAGGCAAAATGTTCCAATGTTGCATTACTATGTTTTTCGGGAGCTAAAACGAAAAACTCGGATAGAATTCAGCGTTGAATTCCTAAAGTTCACCCTAAGAGTGTTTGTTACGAGTTGTTGGCAACAACGTTCAACGTAAACTATTCCAATGTGGCATCACATGTTTCGCGGGGTAAAACGAAAACAATCGGAAGGATTTATGCGTTGAAAACCTAAAGTTCGACCCTAGACGGTTTGTTTAAAAGATTTGGCATAAACGTTTAATGTAAACTATTCCAATGCTGCATCACAATGTTTCGGGAGGGAAAACCAAAAAACTCGGATAGATTTATGCGTTAAATACCTCAAGTTCGTCCCGAGAGTGTTTATTTTGATTAATTGGCGCAATCTTTTCACGCAAAATGTTCCAATGTTGCATTACGATGTTTCGGGAGCTAAAACGAAAAACTCGGATAGATTTCAGAGTTGAATACCTACAGTTCGCCCTAAGAGTGTTTGTTATGAGTTGGTGGCAACAACGTTCAACGTAAACTATTCCAATGTGGCATCACATGTTTCGCGGGGTAAAACCAAAACAATAGGAAGGATTTATGCGTTGAAAACCTAAAGTTCGTCCCGAGAGTGTTTGTGTAACAGCCCAGGTTTTCATCCCGGTCTTCCAAGTATGCCTAGGGGTATTTTGGTAATTTGGTTGGGCCGTCAGGGCCGTTTATGTCTTTTTCCAGTTTCTAAAATTATTAGATGGTCTTATGTAAGTTTTTGAGGCTTTGTGGTGGTGTTTGGGCATGGGGAGATGCAAAAAGAAAATTAGGAGTTAAAGATGTGTTTGGTGGGTTTCGAACCCAAGTGGTCTGGGAAGTCAGGTGGGTGGTGTGGCCAGTTGAGCCACCAGGTGTTCTTATTACACTTTCCGCGTCATATCTTAGTTACCCTTGGATCTTTGGAGTTTTGTGCATTTGGTTAAATGAAAAGAAATTAGGTTTTGTGTTTTCTTCCCCAAAACTCCATGGCCGCCCAACCCTCTTCTCTCCCAAGCCCCTTGCCGTGATTTTCTTCCTTGCAGCCCCGAGCGCTGCTCCGGCCAGCCAAGCGACCAAACGAGCAGCCCGGTCGAGCAGCCCACCAGATCGCACCAAAGAGCCCTGCGCCTAACCAACAAAGAGTCGCCAGACGCCTAAACGCCCAAAGAAGACGCGCAGCCCAGCGCCAGTTGCCGTCGCGGCCGCCAAAGAGGCGTCGCGAAGACACCATCCATCGTCGCGTCGCGCGTCGCCGCAGCCGCGCATCGCACCGCTGCCGCGCGCGCTGGCCGCCTCGCCATCGCCAGCCGAGCTCGCGTCTGCGTCGCAGCCTCGAGCGCCTGCCGTCGCGTCGCGCCGCGCGCGCTCCGCTGTCTGCGCCGCGCGCGCCATCCGCTGCGGCCGCCCCAGGGCTGTCCGTGCGTTTAGCGCGCCATCCGCGCTTCTAACGCTCGTCCGGCGCTGCATCCAGCGCCAGCAGGCGCCCATTTGCCGCCATCCGCGCCAAGAAGAAGAGCCCGCCGTCTTTGCCGCCCGTCCGCGTGTCACCGCATCGCGTGAGTTGCTCTTTTGCCGAGCCCTATTTATTTTATTATATTTAAGCCTTTAGAGTGTGATTATCATTGTTTTTGTTAGGTTCTCGGTAGCTAGCTCCTGGTTCGATCGCACTTAGGATTTTGTGTGTGTAGTTGCCTCCCGGCCAGTAAGGATTTCTTACCGGGTTGTGTGGACCTCGCGATGTTCTATGTGATTGATGTTGTATGTTTGTTTGTGACTATCAAAGATGTATAGTTTAGGTGCTCGCTCTGAATTCTCGACCGCATGACTTCGTATGTTGTTCTTTCATGTTAGTCCATGCTAGGTTGTTCCGCTCGCATGCTCATATTCATTCTTTTCTCGTAGTACCATGCTAGGTCCATTTGTATTCTTTCGAGCACGTATTGGATTGTTTGCTGATTGTTAAGGCGTTATAAATCGTAGATAGCATCATCCGGCTCGATGCATAAAGTATCTTGCATCCATGGCAAGGACGCGTTCGAGACAGCTTCTCCGCCCTTGGACCCGTGAGGGATTAGCTATCCCAACCGTAGGGCCCCGCAATCTTGGGTGAGGGTGGTAGTCTGCGATGCCCCAACGGTCGGGATGATGACATGACAATGCCTAGTCCCCGCAGCCGCAAGACGCCCTCGGCGTGTTCGGCAAGAGCCCTGATTGCCCCCTCATTAAGGTAAGGACGACTTCCTGGTGTAAGCCTACCACGACCCGCCCTTAGCCTCAAAAGCGCGGTGGTACAGTCCGACATAGTTCACGTGTCCGTGTCTCACACCCCTATGTCGCTGACACCGATCCGTAGATTTAGTTAGGCGTGGTATCCGGATATGGGCAAATTTGCCACTGGACCCGCACCCCCATAGTCCAGTAGAAGCACGCGCGGTGCATCCTTACGCTCATTACAAATACGACCGAGAGCTCCTCGGGATCTTGAGCTAGTGCACCTTTCGTGATCGACAGTGAGAGAGTGCCGAGGCCGAGACTTGTTTCTCGTATAGGGCGTATTGTGTGGTGTGATTTATTTCCTGACTAAGACCCCGAGTTGGCATCCGAGGTCCAAGTGTGGACTTAAGCTATGTGCTCTATTTTGTGTTTATATTCATAGCTTGCATACACTCATCTAGATGACCATGTGCATCGTATTGTACCCGGTTGGGGATTCTTACCGAGTAATTCGTTACTCACCCTTACTTATCTTTCAGGTAACCATGGCGCGAGGCGGATGGTGGGTGGAAGGAGCCGTGATCATGGAATCCTGCTGTCATCTCTCGACCATTTTATTTTATCATGACTCTTGACTTTTGTTATTTCCCTGAATGCATGTAGACGGGCACAGAGCCCCGTGATGTTTTCTTACGTTTTATGGATTCCAAATATTTGTACTTGTGGATTGTTTAAATGGTTTAAATAAATCTCTGATCGTAGTATGCTTTTAGAAATGTATGTTTTGGTTGTTGAATGTTTCTGTTTTTACTTGGAATCCGAAATGTATTTTTCATAATGTCTTTTATTTTCAATACATGCATTGGGGTAAAGGCCATTTAGAGCCCCTTTTGGGTCGGGTCTTTACAGTTTGTTTCGATTAATTATCGAAATCTTTTCACGCAAAATGTTCCAATGTTGCATTACGATGTTTCGGGAGCTAAAACGAAAAACTCGGATAGATTTCAGCGTTGAATACCTAAAGTTCGCCCTAAGAGTGTTTGTTACGAGTTGTTGGCAACAACGTTCAACGTAAACTATTCCAATGTGGCATGACATGTTTCATGGTAAAACCAAAACAATGGGACGGATTTATGCGTTGAAAACCTAAAGTTCGACCCTAGACGGTTTGTTTAAAAGATTTGGCATAAAGGTTTAATGTAAACTATTCCAATGCTGCATCACAATGTTTCAGGAGGGAAAACCAAAAAACTCGGATAGATTTATGCGTTGAAAACCTAAAGTTCCTCCTGAGAGTGTTTGTTTTGATTAATTGACGCAATCTTTTCAGGCAAAATGTTCCAATGTTGCATTACGATGTTTCGGGAGCTAAAACGAAAAACTCGAATAGATTTCAGCGTTGAATACCTAAAGTTCGCCCTAAGAGTGTTTGTTACGAGTTGTTGGCAACAACGTTCAACGTAAACTATTCCAATGTGGCATGACATGTTTCGCGGGGTAAAACTAAAACAATGGGACGGATTTATGCGTTGAAAACCTAAAGTTCGACCCTAGACGGTTTGTTTAAAAGATTTGGCATAAAGGTTTAATGTAAACTATTCCAATGCTGCATCACAATGTTTCAGGAGGGAAAACCAAAAAACTCGGATAGATTTATGCGTTGAAAACCTAAAGTTCGTCCCGAGAGTGTTTGTTTCGATTAATTGACGCAATCTTTTCAGGCAAAATGTTCCAATGTTGCATTACTATGTTTCGCGAGCTAAAACGAAAAACTCGGATACATTTCAGCGTTGAATACCTAAAGTTCAACCTAAGAGTGTTCGTTACGAGTTGTTGGCAACAACGTTCAACGTAAACTATTCCAATGTGGCATCACATGTTTCGCGGGGTAAAACGAAAACAATCGGAAGGATTTATGCGTTGAAAACCTAAAGTTCGACCCTAGACGGTTTGTTTAAAAAATTTGGCATAAAGGTTTAATGTAAACTATTCCAATGCTGCATCACAATGTTTCAGGAGGGAAAACCAAAAAACTCGGATAGTTTTATGCGTTGAAAACCTAAAGTTCGTCCCGAGAGTGTTTCTTTCGATTAATTGGCGCAATCTTTTCAGGCAAAATGTTCCAATGTTGCATTACTATGTTTCGGGAGCTAAAACAAAAAACTCGGATAGATTTCAGCGTTGAATACCTAAAGTTCTCCCTAAGAGTGTTTGTTACGATTTGTTGGCAACAACGTTCAACGTAAACTATTCCAATGTGGCATCACATGTTTCGCAGGGTAAAACCAAATCAATGGGACGGATTTATGCGTTGAAAACCTAAAGTTCGACCCTAGACGGTTTGTTTAAAAGATTTGGCATAAAGGTTTAATGTAAACTATTCCAATGCTGCATCACAATGTTTCGGGAGGGAAAACCAAAAAACTCAGATAGATTTATGCGTTGAAAACCTAAAGTTCGTCCCGAGAGTGTTTGATTCGATTAATTGGCACAATCTTTTCATGCAAAATGTTCCAATGTTGCATTACGATGTTTCGGGAACTAAAACGAAAAACTCGGATAGATTTCAGCGTTGAATACCTAAAGTTCGCCCTAAGAGTGTTTGTTACGAGTTGTTGGCAACAACGTTCAACGTAAACTATTCCAATGTGGCATCACATGTTTCGCGGGGTAAAACCAAAACAATAGGAAGGATTTATGCGTTGAAAACCTAAAGTTCGTCCCGAGAGTGTTTGTTTCGATTAATTATCGCAATCTTTTCACGCAAAATGTTCCAATGTTGCATTACGATGTTTCGGGAGCTAAAACGAAAAACTCGAATAGATTTCAGCGTTGAATACCTAAAGTTCGCCCTAAGAGTGTTTGTTACGAGTTGTTGGCAACAACGTTCAACGTAAACTATTCCAATGTGGCATCACATGTTTCGCGGGGTAAAACCAAATCAATGGGACGGATTTATGCGTTGAAAACCTAAAGTTCGACCCTAGACGGTTTGTTTAAAAGATTTGGCATAAAGGTTTAATGTAAACTATTCCAATGCTGCATCACAATGTTTCGGGAGGGAAAACCAAAAAACTCAGATAGATTTATGCGTTGAAAACCTAAAGTTCGTCCCGAGAGTGTTTGATTCGATTAATTGGCACAATCTTTTCATGCAAAATGTTCCAATGTTGCATTACGATGTTTCGGGAGCTAAAACGAAAAACTCGGATAGATTTCAGCGTTGATTACCTAAAGTTCGCCCTAAGAGTGTTTGTTACGAGTTGTTGGCAACAACGTTCAACGTAAACTATTCCAATGTGGCATCACATGTTTCATGCGGGTAAAACCAAAACAATAGGAAGGATTTATGCGTTGAAAACCTAAAGTTCGTCCCGAGATTGTTTGTTTCGATTAATTATCGCAATCTTTTCACGCAAAATGTTCCAATGTTGCATTACGATGTTTCGGGAGCTAAAACGAAAAACTCGAATAGATTTCAGCGTTGAATACCTAAAGTTCGCCCTAAGAGTGTTTGTTAAGAGTTGTTGGCAACAACGTTCAACGTAAACTATTCCAATGTGGCATCACATGTTTCGCGGGGTAAAACCAAAACAATAGGAAGGATTTATGCGTTGAAAACCTAAAGTTCGTCCCGAGAGTGTTTGTTTCGATTAATTATCGCAATCTTTTCACGCAAAATGTTCCAATGTTGCATTACGATGTTTCGGGAGCTAAAACGAAAAACTCGAATAGATTTCAGCGTTGAATACCTAAAGTTCGCCCTAAGAGTGTTTGTTAAGAGTTGTTGGCAACAACGTTCAACGTAAACTATTCCAATGTGGCATCACATGTTTCGCGGGGTAAAACCAAAACAATAGGAAGGATTTATGCGTTGAAAACCTAAAGTTCGTCCCCGAGAGTGTTTGTTTCGATTAATTATCGCAATCTTTTCACGCAAAAATGTTCCAATGTTGCATTACGATGTTTCGAGCTAAAACGAAAAACTCGAATAGATTTCAGCGCTTGAATACCTAAAGTTCGCCCTAAGAGTGTTTGTTACGAGTTGTTGGCAACAACGCTCAACGTAAATATTCCAATGTGGCATGACATGTTTCGCGGGGTAAAACCAAAACAATGGGACGGATTTATGCGTTGAAAACCTAAAGTTCGACCCTAGACGGTTTGTTTAAAAGATTTGGCATAAAGGTTTAATGTAAACTATTTCAATGCTGCATCACAATGTTTCAGGAGGGAAAACCAAAAAACTCGGATAGATTTATGCGTTGAAAACCTAAAGTTCCTCCTGAGAGTGTTTGTTTTGATTAATTGACGCAATCTTTTCAGGCAAAATGTTCCAATGTTGCATTACGATGTTTCGGGAGCTAAAACGAAAAACTCGAATAGATTTCAGCGTTGAATACCTAAAGTTCGCCCTAAGAGTGTTTGTTACGAGTTGTTGGCAACAACGTTCAACGTAAACTATTCCAATGTGGCATGACATGTTTCGCGGGGTAAAACTAAAACAATGGGACGGATTTATGCGTTGAAAACCTATAGTTTGACCCTAGACGGTTTGTTTAAAAGATTTGGCATAAAGGTTTAATGTAAACTATTCCAATGCTGCATCACAATGTTTCAGGAGGGAAAACCAAAAAACTCGGATAGATTTATGCGTTGAAAACCTAAAGTTCGTCCCGAGAGTGTTTGATTCGATTAATTGGCACAATCTTTTCAGGCAAAATGTTCCAATGTTGCATTACGATGTTTCGAGAGCTAAAACGAAAAACTCGGATAGATTTCACCGTTGATTACCTAAAGTTCGCCCTAAGAGTGTTTGTTACGAGTTGTTGGCAACAACGTTCAACGTAAACTATTCCAATGTGGCATCACATGTTTCGCGGGGTAAAACCAAAACAATAGGAAGGATTTATGCGTTGAAAACCTAAAGTTCGTCCCGAGATTGTTTGTTTCGATTAATTATCGCAATCTTTTCACGCAAAATGTTCCAATGTTGCATTACGATGTTTCGGGAGCTAAAACGAAAAACTCGAATAGATTTCAGCGTTGAATACCTAAAGTTCGCCCTAAGAGTGTTTGTTAAGAGTTGTTGGCAACAACGTTCAACGTAAACTATTCCAATGTGGCATCACATGTTTCGCGGGGTAAAACCAAAACAATAGGAAGGATGTATGCGTTGAAAACCTAAAGTTCGTCCCGAGAGTGTTTGTTTCGATTAATTATCGCAATCTTTTCACGCAAAATGTTCCAATGTTGCATTACGATGTTTCGGGAGCTAAAACGAAAAACTCGAATAGATTTCAGCGTTGAATACCTAAAGTTCGCCCTAAGAGTGTTTGTTAAGAGTTGTTGGCAACAACGTTCAACGTAAACTATTCCAATGTGGCATCACATGTTTCATGGTAAAACCAAAACAATAGGAAGGATTTATGCGTTGAAAACCTAAAGTTCGTCCCCTGAGTGTTTGTTTCGATTAATTATCGCAATCTTTTCACGCAAAATGTTCCAATGTTGCATTACGATGTTTCGGGAGCTAAAACGAAAACTCGAATAGATTTCAAATTGAATACCTAAAGTTCGCCCTAAGAGTGTTTGTTACGAGTTGTTGGCAACAACGTTCAACGTAAACTATTCCAATGTGGCATGACATGTTTCGCGGGGTAAAACCAAAACAATGGGACGGATTTATGCGTTGAAAACCTAAAGTTCGACCCTAGACGGTTTGTTTAAAAGATTTGGCATAAAGGTTTAATGTAAACTATTTCAATGCTGCATCACAATGTTTCAGGAGGGAAAACCAAAAAACTCGGATAGATTTATGCGTTGAAAACCTAAAGTTCCTCCTGAGAGTGTTTGTTTTGATTAATTGACGCAATCTTTTCAGGCAAAATGTTCCAATGTTGCATTACGATGTTTCGGGAGCTAAAACGAAAAACTCGAATAGATTTCAGCGTTGAATACCTAAAGTTCGCCCTAAGAGTGTTTGTTACGAGTTGTTGGCAACAACGTTCAACGTAAACTATTCCAATGTGGCATGACATGTTTCGCGGGGTAAAACTAAAACAATGGGACGGATTTATGCGTTGAAAACCTATAGTTCGACCTAGACGGTTTGTTTAAAAGATTTGGCATAAAGGTTTAATGTAAACTATTCCAATGCTGCATCACAATGTTTCGGGAGGGAAAACCAAAAAACTCGGATAGATTTATGCGTTGAAAACCTAAAGTTCGTCCCGAGAGTGTTTGATTCGATTAATTGGCACAATCTTTTCAGGCAAAATGTTCCAATGTTGCATTACGATGTTTCGGGAGCTAAAACGAAAAACTCGGATAGATTTCACCGTTGATTACCTAAAGTTCGCCCTAAGAGTGTTTGTTACGAGTTGTTGGCAACAACGTTCAACGTAAACTATTCCAATGTGGCATCACATGTTTCGCGGGGTAAAACCAAAACAATAGGAAGGATTTATGCGTTGAAAACCTAAAGTTCGTCCCGAGATTGTTTGTTTCGATTAATTATCGCAATCTTTTCACGCAAAATGTTCCAATGTTGCATTACGATGTTTCGGGAGCTAAAACGAAAAACTCGAATAGATTTCAGCGTTGAATACCTAAAGTTCGCCTAAGAGTGTTTGTTAAGAGTTGTTGGCAACAACGCTCAACGTAAACTATTCCAATGTGGCATCACATGTTTCATGGGTAAAACCAAAACAATAGGAAGGATGTATGCGCTGAAAACCTAAAGTTCGTCCCGAGAGTGTTTGTTTCGATTAATTATCGCAATCTTTTCACGCAAAATGTTCCAATGTTGCATTACGATGTTTCGAGCTAAAACGAAAAACTCGAATAGATTTCAAACGTTGAATACCTAAAGTTCGCCCTAAGAGTGTTTGTTAAGAGTTGTTGGCAACAACGTTCAACGTAAACTATTCCAATGTGGCATCACATGTTTCGCGGGGTAAAACCAAAACAATAGGAAGGATTTATGCGTTGAAAACCTAAAGTTCGTCCCGAGAGTGTTTGTTTCGATTAATTATCGCAATCTTTTCACGCAAAATGTTCCAATGTTGCATTACGATGTTTCGGGAGCTAAAACGAAAAACTCGAATAGATTTCAGCGTTGAATACCTAAAGTTCGCCCTAAGAGTGTTTGTTACGAGTTGTTGGCAACAACGTTCAACGTAAACTATTCCAATGTGGCATGACATGTTTCGCGGGGTAAAACCAAAACAATGGGACGGATTTATGCGTTGAAAACCTAAAGTTCGACCCTAGACGGTTTGTTTAAAAGATTTGGCATAAAGGTTTAATGTAAACTATTTCAATGCTGCATCACAATGTTTCAGGAGGGAAAACCAAAAAACTCGGATAGATTTATGCGTTGAAAACCTAAAGTTCCTCCTGAGAGTGTTTGTTTTGATTAATTGACGCAATCTTTTCAGGCAAAATGTTCCAATGTTGCATTACGATGTTTCGGGAGCTAAAACGAAAAACTCGAATAGATTTCAAACAGAGAATACCTAAAGTTCGCCCTAAGAGTGTTTGTTACGAGTTGTTGGCAACAACGTTCAACGTAAACTATTCCAATGTGGCATGACATGTTTCGCGGGGTAAAACTAAAACAATGGGACGGATTTATGCGTTGAAAACCTATAGTTCGACCCTAGACGGTTTGTTTAAAAGATTTGGCATAAAGGTTTAATGTAAACTATTCCAATGCTGCATCACAATGTTTCAGGAGGGAAAACCAAAAAACTCGGATAGATTTATGCGTTGAAAACCTAAAGTTCGTCCCGAGAGTGTTTGTTTCGATTAATTGACGCAATCTTTTCAGGCAAAATGTTCCAATGTTGCATTACTATGTTTCGCGAGCTAAAACGAAAAACTCGGATACATTTCAGCGTTGAATACCTAAAGTTCAACCTAAGAGTGTTCGTTACGAGTTGTTGGCAACAACGTTCAACGTAAACTATTCCAATGTGGCATCACATGTTTCGCGGGGTAAAACGAAAACAATCGGAAGGATTTATGCGTTGAAAACCTAAAGTTCGACCCTAGACGGTTTGTTTAAAAAATTTGGCATAAAGGTTTAATGTAAACTATTCCAATGCTGCATCACAATGTTTCAGGAGGGAAAACCAAAAAACTCGGATAGTTTTATGCGTTGAAAACCTAAAGTTCGTCCCGAGAGTGTTTCTTTCGATTAATTGGCGCAATCTTTTCGTGCAAAATGTTCCAATGTTGCATTACTATGTTTCGAGCTAAAACAAAAACTCGGATAGATTTCAAAGCGCTGAATACCTAAAGTTCTCCTAAGAGTGTTTGTTACGTGTTGTTGGCAACAACGTTCAACGTAAACTATTCCAATGTGGCATCACATGTTTCGCAGGGTAAAACCAAATCAATGGGACGGATTTATGCGTTGAAAACCTAAAGTTTGACCCTAGACGGTTTGTTTAAAAGATTTGGCATAAAGGTTTAATGTAGACTATTCCAATGTCGCATCACAATGTTTCGGAGGGAAACCCAAAAACTCGATAGATTTATGCGTTGAAAACCTAAAGTTCGTCCCGAGAGTGTTTGATTCGATTAATTGGCACAATCTTTTCAGGCAAAATGTTCCAATGTTGCATTACGATGTTTCGGGAGCTAAAACGAAAAACTCGAATAGATTTCAGCGTTGAATACCTAAAGTTCGCCCTAAGAGTGTTTGTTACGAGTTGTTGGCAACAACGTTCAACGTAAACTATTCCAATGTGGCATGACATGTTTCGCGGGGTAAAACTAAAACAATGGGACGGATTTATGCGTTGAAAACCTAAAGTTCGACCCTAGACGGTTTGTTTAAAAGATTTGGCATAAAGGTTTAATGTAAACTATTCCAATGCTGCATCACAATGTTTCAGGAGGGAAAACCAAAAAACTCGGATAGATTTATGCGTTGAAAACCTAAAGTTCGTCCCGAGAGTGTTTGTTTCGATTAATTGACGCAATCTTTTCAGGCAAAATGTTCCAATGTTGCATTACTATGTTTCGCGAGCTAAAACGAAAAACTCGGATACATTTCAGCGTTGAATACCTAAAGTTCAACCTAAGAGTGTTCGTTACGAGTTGTTGGCAACAACGCTCAACGTAAACTATTCCAATGTGGCATCACATGTTTCATGGGGTAAAACGAAAAACAATCGGAAGGATTTATGCGTTGAAAACCTAAAGTTCGACCCTAGACGGTTTGTTTAAAAATTTTGGCATAAAGGTTTAATGTAAACTATTCCAATGTCGTGCATCACAATGTTTCAGAGGGAAAACCAAAAACTCGGATAGTTTTATGCGTTGAAAACCTAAAGTTCGTCCCCGAGAGTGTTTCTTTCGATTAATTGGCGCAATCTTTTCGTGCAAAATGTTCCAATGTTGCATTACTATGTTTCGGAGCTAAAACAAAAACTCGGATAGATTTCAGCCGTTGAATACCTAAAGTTCTCCCTAAGAGTGTTTGTTACGAGTTGTTGGCAACAACGCTCAACGAAAACTATTCCAATGTGGCATCACATGTTTCGCAGGTAAAACCAAATCAATGGGACGGATTTATGCGTTGAAAACCTAAAGTTCGACCCTAGACGGTTTGTTTAAAAGATTTGGCATAAAGGTTTAATGTAAACTATTCCAATGTCGCATCACAATGTTTCGGGAGGGAAAACCAAAAACTCGATAGATTTATGCGTTGAAAACCTAAAGTTCGTCCCCGAGAGTGTTTGATTCGATTAATTGGCACAATCTTTTCGTGCAAAATGTTCCAATGTTGCATTACGATGTTTCGGGAGCTAAAACGAAAAACTCGGATAGATTTCAAATGTTGAATACCTAAAGTTCGCCCTAAGAGTGTTTGTTACGAGTTGTTGGCAACAACGCTCAACGTAAACTATTCCAATGTGGCATCACATGTTTCATGGGTAAACCAAAACAATAGGAAGGATTTATGCGTTGAAAACCTAAAGTT